>JANRMT010062794.1:4020746-4062978 GCA_026402145.1 Polypterus bichir lapradei
AGTCAGTCAGTCAGTCAGTCAGTCAGTCAGTCAGTCAGTCAGTCAGTGAGTGAGTGAGGGCTTTGCCTTTTATTATTATAGATTCATGGCTAGTCGCGGAAAAATTATCACATGGAAGGAGGATTAAACTGAGTATGGCTTTACCAAAACAATTATTGATGGTGAAAAAAGTATCCATTATTCATAAAACTTCAATTGGTGATCTTTTTTTCTGCGTTAACCTCATATTTTTTCATACTTCTGCTCAAACCAAGGGGGTGCGAGGGTAAAATGAATCGGAAAGCGGTGATATATATATATATTGAATATAATGAAATATTTTTACTGTGAAATAATGCAAACAGTACGCGGCACGTGCTTCGCCCTAATATATATATAACTTTTGAGAATGCAACGTATAGTTTTGTCCAAGAGGAAAGCAATCTTGCCTCAAATCAATGGCAACCTTTTGTAGGGTGTGTCCCTGAGACTTATTAATTGTCATCGCGAAGCAGCGCCTTACTGGAAATTTGAGGCATTTCAATTGAAATGGGAGATCAGAGGGTATAACGGTGACGCGAGGAATACATTGAGTGTGGAGAAACTCTAGAGACAGCGTGTGTATTAACTTGTGGATTTTTCTGTGAGTATTTGGTGGCAGTGTGATGAAGTTGCTTCGGAAGACGGTGTTAGCCGCGGTGCTCAGCTCAGAGCGAAATGAGGTGAATGGGAGGGGAGAAGATGACGTCACTCCTCCACCCGCCTTAACTGTCAATCCCCCCACAAACACAGTCTCTCAGAATTTGCATAACCACAGCCTCTCACCATCAATTTGAACTTAGTTACAAAGTGATCAAAACTGTCGTTTATACCTTGCGTTCTCTCATTAAACTTGTATCCCGCATTAGCCGTGGGCATGACAAACGCCAGCGGCAGCCTGTCTATGAACTTAATTTAAACTTTATAGGTTTACACCGTGCTTTGTTTCCGCAGTAGCTGCACTTATGAATATGCATTGGCCTCGCTCACTGAGTGCAAAGGGAAAAAAATAAAATGTAGTCTATAAGTTATTAAAAGTAAAACATTAACGTTTTGTTCAGTTTCTTGCTACAGCAATTTTACCTCCGTTAGAAAGTGATCCAAAGTCTCGTTTATACCTCACGTCTTCTCAGTAAACTTGTATCTCGCGAATAGCGTCATTCGCCGTAGGCATGTCAAACGGCAGTGGGAGTGTGTCTATAAACTTAATATAAACTTACGGTTCACGCCGTGCTTTGTTTCCGCAGTAGCTGTAGTTATATGTCAGTCGCTCGCTTCTTATTGTTTCGCTGCCTTCTCAATTATATAATGCATGTTTTCTTCAGTGCGTTTTGGAGCTCTTCCTGGTTTTCTATGTAGTGTGTTGACAGTCAGTTCACGTAATTACGTGGGAGGCGTGATGATGTCACATGAAACTCCGCCCCCCACGGCTTTCAAGCTCAACTCCATTACAGTATATGCAGAAAAATAGCTTCCAGTTATGACCATTACGTGTAGAATTTCGAAATGAAACCTGCCCAACTTTTGTAAGGAAGCTGTAAGGAATGAGCCTGCCAAATTTCAGCCTTCTACCTACACGGGAAGTTGGAGAATTAGTGATGAGTCAGTGAGTCAGTGAGTCAGTGAGGGCTTTGCCTTTTATTAGTATAGATAATGATTCTATAACGATGATGATGAAAGGACCTGCACATGGCATTCATATTACAAACTAGAACAAAGAGATTTTTTTCCCTTTCCATCCAGAAAGTTGTATTAGAACCAATGCATGGATTCCAGCATTGATTAAAATTTAGCTGCTATGGTGTTATCTTTTAAAAATGTGGACTACACCCAAACTCATAAAAATAACAACTCCTAAAATCTCTCAATACTTAAATATTTTTGTGGGTAATCCATGGGAACCTAACCTGATGGAGATCTCTAACCAAGATACTTTCTCCTAGGAATAGCAACCAGGACCTGAGATAGTATGGTATTTTATAGACCTGGAAAGAGACCAAAACGGCAGCCAAATGTACTTTTTTGCGCAAAAAGGCAAAACTGCACTCAAAATTAAGATCTTCTTTATAAAATGTAAATCACATATTTTGTTTTTGCTGTTTTAAATATTTCATATGGAATGTTCCCTGCCTTTTTTGAAGTTTTAATCCACAGTCCTCAGCTTTAGCATCACCTAGAATCTCTTCTCTCTATGATGCAATATATAGGTGCAAGTGTTACAGACCTAAAGACTTAATTTTTTCTCAAAAAAAAAAAAAAACTTGGAACATAATCTAATTATTGCAAAGCAAAAGGTAAATATGATATTCTAGGACTTCTGAGAGTATTAAGCTGTTATGGAATGTTTGCATAACGTCACGTCTATATTTTGCATGCATGGGCTATTTCCTACTATAAGGTGCATGCTACTGCTGGAACAACCTTACTTGTGTACAGGTATATTCTCAATCAACCTGTCCAGCTTGTATTTCAATACATAAATACATAATGCTGTAAATAACACAATAATTTGTACTCTGCACAATGACACAAATGATAAACTAAAGTAAAATACCCCAAGCATATCTTATGGCAAGCCATAGTATTTCAGCACATATCATAACTTAAACTAATTAGCAACCAATCCAATTGCCATTTGTTCACAGACATTTTGAATATTACTTTTTTCTTTTTTCAGCACTAATTGTTAAACTTAATGTTTAAGCACTTATCATACCTCCACACCAATAATGGAGCACCATAAGTAAAAGTCCTGCCCCCTTTTCTCTTTACTCTGTACACCTCAGACTATAAATATAACACAAGTCAAATCACTTGCAGAAATTCTCAATGATTCTGCACTTATGGGGTCTATGGATAAAGGGGATGAGAAAGAGCCTAGGAGTTGGGTGGAGAACTTTTTTTCTTGGTGCAAAGAGTATTGTCTACATGTTAACATCAACAAAACCAATGAACTGATTATTGACTTTCACTGCACCAAAGAACCTCCATGTTCATTCATTAAACAACAACAACATTTATTTATATAGCACATTTTCATACAAAAAAATGTAGCTCAAAGTGCTTTACAAAATGAAGAAACAGAAAAGTAGAAGACACAATAAAAAATAAAAATAAGTCAACATTCATTAACATAGAATAAGTAAGGTCCGATGGCCAGGGTGGACAGAAAAAACAAAAAAAAACTCCAGACGGCTGGAGAAAAACAATAAAATCTGCAGGGATTCCAGACCAAGAGACCGCCCAGTCCCCTCTGGATGTGGATGTAGAAATGTTGCACTGCTATAAGTACTTGGGAGTCCACATCAGTAATAGGCTAGAATGTGGGAAGTGACATCCTTCACATCTTCTACAGTTCTGTGATGACCAGTGCAATTTTCAATGCTGTGGTATGGTGGGCTGGTAACAACATTTCAGGAGAGGCCCCCTGAATCAACAAACTGATTAAAAGGGCAGGCTTAGTTATACTATGGACTCTGGACTCCCTGAAGGTAGTAGCAAAGTAAAGAATTGAAATAAAACTGAGTGCCATTATAAATAATGCATGTTGCATGTCCCCTCTCTGACACACTAACAATAAGTACTTTCATCTACAGTATCTATCTATCTATCTGATACCATTTATTCCACTTAATCCAATATAAAACAATATAAAATTATGTCTTAGGGCAGTGGCTGGAACCTAGAGTCACTGGACAAAACACACACGAATATGGTGCTACATGTGCAGTGAAGTGCCATTGCAAGTCAAGAGGTGGCACGACAAAAGTGCACAGGACAAAGGGGGGAAACACTATACACAAATGGAGAGATAACATAAAACCATACAAAATAAAGAAAAACCATACTACCACATTATGTACAATCTCCTGCAAAAAGCCTACATGTGGTATCACCGAGGGAGACAGACAGACAGACACTATACTGTAAAACATGAGCAGTTATAGCCCTTAGACAAATAGAATGCCATAATTATTTATTAACAAATTTGGTGATTTGAAAGAATTGTCAAAAGTAGGCAAATCACTGAACTAAAAACACAAAAAACATACATGAGCACTGAGACACCTCTCCTTGCCCTTCCCCATGTACACTACAGATGATCATGGACTATACTCTAATGTGCATTTGCCAAAAAGTGGTCAACTTGTCGCTACCCTTTCTCCCACATGTAAATCATTGGGGCTCCTGACTCTTCTTCCAAGACCATTCTGATGCTCACAGTATCTCCTAACTCCCTCCAACTGGGCAGCTGCTCCTGGATTCTCACACCAGTACTTTAGTTCCTCCATCTAACTCCTGTCATCTGCCTGGGGGGTCTTTACACAGACTATTCCTTATATTCTCCTCCTGCATACTGCAGGAAACACCAGACCGGCAGGTAATTGCAGCACATCGTCATAAGGCACAAAGCATAAAGATAATACCATTTATAGTTTTTGTAAGGAATTGTACGTAATGTGGGATTATAAATTTCATAGTACATTTGGTCTAATTTACATGGTTTTGTGTATTCTGCTCCTCATCACTTATATGTTTTGTTTTGAAGGTTTTGCTTGTGGCGCTATAAATTGCACAATATGGGGACAGTTTACTACAGTAGCTGCAAGAATTTTTTGCTGGGTTCTTTTTTTCCATCCATGCATTTATCACTGTGTCAGCTCTCTTTTGTCCCACACAATTTTTGTTGGTGTGCCCATTGGCTGATAGTTTAAAGCAGTGCTTCTCAAACTTAGCCTGAAAATCTCATGTGGCTGCAGGTTTTTGCTACAACCAGTCTCATTTGCCTAGTGTGTCATGTTACCTCAAATCAATGTGTGTCAGTTTGTCATTTTACCTCCAATTGATCTAATTTAACTGATTTGTCTTTTTTCTTCTCTTCTCTTATCTTTGTAAAAAAAAGTATTAACAGTGTAAGGTTTACATTTATAAGACATTTAGAAATATGTGTATTTTTGCCATAGCTTTAAATACTAAACTCTGTTTTTATTGTTTCCTGTTAATTTGCCTGTTTATAGTTTGCTCCGTTAATTGTAATTATCGGGCTGGGAATTCTGAGGGCCATGTGGCTGGACAGCTACTGAGCACTGCTCTTTCTATAGGAGTAGTCCATTATGCAAATAGAGCATCTCAGTAATCTCATGAGGAGAAGAGGAGGTATTGGGGAAAAAGAGTGGAAGGAGCACAAAGAGACAGGATGCTGGAATGGGGGTGTCCTCCCTCAGTGTTAGTTATGGAAAGCAGAAGAGCATGGTTTTCTCAGCGGCATGCATGAGTTTGTGTGAGAGGGAGCAGCATGGAGCGTACGAATGAGCAGAGGGAACAAGAGAAAAAAGGTGGCATGCTTCAGGTACATAACACTGAAGCAGAAGACAAGCCGTGTTGATAGGTTAAGATGGTCCGAGAGTGATCTAAATCATCTCCCCTGACTAGGAGAGTGGGAGTGCAGTTGTAAAACAAGAATAAAGGCTCTAAACATGTACTGGTGTTGTTCTTCCCTGCCTGGTTGTGGGCATGACAGCATCCTAATAATAACAATTAGCATCAAGCTGAGCAGGCACCCAAGCAAACAATGCTGAATGCTGAAAGGCTGCAACTACTTTAGTAGCAGATCCACTAATTAGTAATTAATTAATTAATTAATTAATTAATTAATTAATTAATTAATTAACCAGAACACCAGGAAAAGCAGAATGAAAATCATGGTGATAATGAAAATCATAAAAAGCAACGTTAAAAAAAATGTACCCATGTAACATACATAAAAGCTATAATAAAACTTACCAAAACTTTTGTGATTTCTACACTGTCCCCAAAAAATAAAAACTGGGAAGCAACAGCATGCTTAAAGATCCAGGAATGCAATTAAAAACCTGAAGCCACATGGGGTCCCAAGGACTGAATTTGAGAACCACGGGTCTAGAGCATTACTCAGTCATCCACAGAAAGCACCATAATTCTATAGCTGGAAGAGGCCATTTCTGTAGGTGTTGTGCCAGCCTGCTGCACTAACAGTCAGTCATCTCAGGATGCTGCTTCTCTGATTCTCCAACATCTTTGACAACACGTGTAAGAAAATGTCTTAATAGTCTTTGCTTTCATTTTATTCTACTGCCATGTCCATACAGTCAACATGTAGTGCAATAAGTTGGATTAACCATCTAGTGGCTAGCCTGAAAAAAAACACGATTCCACGCATACCAAAATTGTCTAGTTGTTCATATGACTTGTATGTACTGCAGTTCTACAGAAGCAGTACAAGCAATGATCCATCCTCGCTCAGTTATCATTGTACTCAATTAGCAAACAAAATGAGCAGCAGCCTAGTGCTATTCAGTAGAGTAACAAATCATTTGTATACTTGGTCATGCTGATCTTCCATGACAGTTTTCATGAGGTTTGGACCATTGCTGTTAGGTACAACTGCTTTTGTCACTGAATGACATTAAACTTCTTAACCAGAGGAATGCAATAAAAGCACAAGTCACAACTGAACATCCCATGCTGTTTGTAGTACTGAATGTACGCTAGATAAAGTTGGAATAACATTCAACAGGAAAACAGCCATGGAGAATGGTGGTTGACTGACTGATGTAGTGTTAGGGAAGCATAGAGGCCCAGCGGAATTTAAAGTGGCTTAATGTTTAAGGAGTTAAACTTGGGACACCAGGTTGCAGGTTGAAAGTCCACAATTTTTTTCATGTGAGACTTTATGTTATCATGTTATAGAAATGCCTGACTCTGTAAAATGTGCTTTTGACATAATGTATAAGATACAATTTTCGCTTACATAGAAAGAACCAAGGTAATGTGTAGAAACAAAACTAAACAAAACAAGAATTTTGTGCTGCTCAATGAATAAATTTGACAAATGTATTGGTACCACTGCCAGCTCTCAGATTTTCAGCACGTTGAATCTGCCCTTCTTTTTAAAGGTTCTTTTCAAGTGATGTTCCGTACAATAGGTTCTAGAAAATACTCCAGAATTCACACAAGTGGTGCAGACTTTCAAGCAACCTTCAATGTATTTTCTTACCAATTTGCAGGAGCGTTTCATGTGGCGTTTGAGTCTTTTTCCATGTCACAAGACAGCATAGAAAGGTACAAGAAAGATTTTACAGCATAATAATCCTGATGGATGAATAAGGAAACCTTACCAGCAGGAATGCCTTTCACCAAGGGGTTAAAGTAATTTATTTAATCTTTCTTGAGGAAATTCCTGCAACTCTGGTCAGGCTGCAGTCTTCGTGGACCCATTGGATTTTTGTTCTTATTTCCACTCCCACATGGGGAAATGCTGATTTATAGTCTTTGTGCCTTTGCCTTTTTCACCTCTGCACCATCATAAGTGAAGATGACTGCTGCAGATAAGGTACACAATTCACAATCCCGGAAAGTGTTCAGCTGGATGCAGGATGTCTGCTTGGCGTTTTACGTGAATTCTTTGGCACTCTCCTCTTTGTATATTTTCTTTAGGATATTTATGCTAATTTATAATGAGGTAATGCTGCAGTAACACATGTTCCTTGCATAGTTTCTGACTAAGAGACGTTATGCAGATATACCAAACTCAGCCTGTTTTATTTTCACAATTTTGTGATTTTAAACAAATCTGGGAATCAGATGCAATTTGCATTACAGTTTTAGAACAATGGTAAAGAGCAAAGCTGTTTAACAATCTTTGCCACTATTCACAAATGCTGAGCATGCAAAGCATAATATCTGCCAGATAGTAACAACCTAAAATAAACCAACCAGCAGCTGCTTTCATACCCTTAAAAGAAACTACAAAAAAGACTCAAAGAGAAGGTTCCGCTTGCCTCTTTTGCTCCACAATATCACCATACCAATAATTGTGTGTGTAGGGATGCACTTCTTCTGTCTAATTGCTAATTTAAGCAATGTGCAAAAATACATGTCTTAGAAAACAGTTTAATGCAGTATACAAAAATGGTTATACCCAGATCGCTGGGTCAAAGGCACTTCCATGATATCTGCAAAAATGACCGCTTAGACTGACATGCTTCCTCATCCTTCTTCCTCCTAGACGTCAAAAGGAAACATCAATTGATTGAAACTTCCTTTTTGTATACACATTTTTCCACACTGAACAATCAGAAAACAACTTGTCTTGCAGCACAATGTCAGTGCACTTCTTGTCATAATCAGTTAAGTAGCAGACAGATCAGCGCTGGGTAACGGAAATGCAAAAAGGATACTTCATTGAAGTGTATTTTAAATAACAGAAGAGTCCTCTTGTAAAATAGTGATAAAGGCTTTGAAGCCTCTGATCAGTTCACTCTTTGTACAACAATATGATAAAAATGTCTAAATGAAAACATCATTTTTAATTTCCCTTTGGCGTATATTTAATCTAATGATATCTTGCAATAACCACCTGAACACTGAGAGGAGGATGTCCACTCAGCATGATCCTTGGAAGCAAGTGTGAGCTTTGTACATGTCAGAGTCTTCAGCCATTTAACAACTGACACAATTCTGCTAGTGACCTTAGTCACTCCTTTGGCCTGCCATTTTTCCTTCACCTCTCCTATACTTGTCTGTTTTAAAAGAAATTAAAGTGGGAGCTGCATATAGGCTCTGTGCTCAAGCATTGCACATTCTGCCTTTATGAAACCCTCTGTCAAGCTGTATTTTGGACCTTTTGCCTGGTTTTGGATTGTACCTTTGCCTCACACTGTTGGTATTTTTGCTTGTTCATGTTCTGCTCTTCTGTGCTTCACCGTCTACATGTCTGCTTTTGATAGGACTTTTAAATCACTGACTTTGTTAGTAAATAATTTTATTATTTCAGAACTCTCATTTTGTCAGCTAGCCCTAAACTGTACATCAGCCAAGGTGTGTGCTGCATGTTGTGCTTTACAGGGCAAAGCTTTGCATTTGGCTTGTGTTCACATTAAAACATAATTAATTCAGCTCCGAATTTTCAGTGGATTGACATGTTTTAAACATCCCTAATCAGGATTTTTGGAGTAAAGTCTGCATATCATTTTACTTGGGCAAATAGAATTTAAATTTCTTCAGCAATATACAGTTTCTTCAGTTTAATTCCACATAATAAAATACTGCTAAAATCACAGATATGGTATATTTAAGACATATACTGGACACATCAGATTTGTGTACAAAATAAAAAGCCATAAAACGATTTGCAAAAAATGAAATATAGTAATACATATTACAAACATTATGGATATGTTTGGAATTTTTCAAATCTAAGTTATCTTTTCACAATCTTGGTATACATTAGTTTTCCACGGAAAATTATGTTCTTAAGTGAATCATTTCTTTATCAATTAAAAATATACTGTACCTGTTCTTATGGTTTAAAATAAGGTGTACAGGGCATCCATGCAAATGTGAAAACAAAAGTCTTAAAACTCAATAAATACATCCCCTTTAATGTAGCACATTTTTTTGGTTTCAGAAGACATACACTTAATTTTTGAAGTGTGTTTCTGACAACAAAAAGAAAGGGGAAGTAATAAATGTTATCACACTATTTTAGCATTGCTGTTCACTCATCTATACACAGTGATCACTGTGGTTAAAGTGTTTATGGAAATATGAAAGTAAAATAGTCCAAAAACACATGTGTCTAAAGCTCTTCCACCTCATTCCTATTCTAATAAAATGCTTTGGAAATATGGGATAGGGAATCAGGGATCAGGGATAGGGAAAATTAAATTTAAAAAATCAAGTGTTTTCATTTTCCATCGATTTCAGTACATTAACTTAATGCTTTCAAGTCAGACTTGGTGGCAAGAAGCATTAAGTTTTCCAGGGGGGTGGTGAAATACATGATTATAATACCAATAAGGTCCACATTTTTGTTTCACAGCAAATATGCCTGGGAATGCATATGCAACGGACTAGAACAAATATATCACCAGTGTGCCGAAGACCTTGCTTTTTCTAAGTTTGTGGCACTCACTATTCCAAAGATGACACTTTGTTTCTAAAGCCTACTGCAGTTCCAAATATTTTCTAGGTGAGCCACTGCACTGGAGCCAAAAGAGAAGCAAGGTGAAAAACACAGCTCCACAGTATTAGCAATGGAAATGTTGTTTACTAGCAAAAGGAGTACTGTACAGATAAGTTACTCTTATACTGTATAGGGCACCATGGAGGCACAAAAGGTTAGTAAGTATGGGGGTATTTCTTCCACATCTTCAAAGATTCTTCAAAGATATGAAGGTTTAGGCAAATCTTTGATTACATATTAGTAGGACTGGGTGTATGTGTGTGAGTAACAGTTTATTCATCTAAATCCAGAGAATAATCTTCCCATAAGACCTTGAACAATCATAAAATAACAGCAGCAACTGTAGCATTCACAAAAAGAGTTACATACAAATTTTCACCTGGAGATGAAAGGTTGACATTGAAGGAGACAGGTAAGAAGGTGAAGAACATAGCCAAACTACTTGAATCAAACAAATATATGATTTTTTTTCCAAAACCTACATGAATACTCTTATAATATGACTTTATTGTTAAGATAATGAGTGATACTTGAGAACATCCTTGACTTGAAATGACCTTATCCAGTAAGTTTTAATGCTTTTGTTTTTATGTTTCCATCAATGCCCTGTAGACCCCATTTTAAACCAGAAGAACAAGGACAGCATTTTTTTAATTTATAAAAAATACTTCACTTGGGAACAATATATTATTATAATATACGAGGGATGTTCAAAAAGTTTCCGCACTTTTATATTTTCATTGGAAACTGTGAAGGCAGGAGGAGTAGTAATAGGGCATTAAAAAGCTGGTACGATGCTGGGAAAATTGCACTGCAAACGAAGGTGACTATGTAGAAAAGTGATGTAATTTGTTTTTGAAATACTTAATAAATTGAGTTAAAAAAAGTGTGAAAACTTTATGAACGTCCTTTGTATAATTTATATCATAATTGTGAAAAAAAATCTTGAAAAACACAAAATGTATCCTTTAAAATCAATTAGATATACAGTCTAAGATATACAGTATGTCGCAAAAGATATATATATGTGCATGTAGTATATGACCTATTAGGTTCCACCACTAATATGACTATCTATTGTTGTTAAAACTTGAAAAATGTATACACATTGATAACTGGGTGGACCCAATTGTGTGATGGGTAGAGCTTTATATTCTTGTCATCACCGTGTTTGTAATTACAGTCTGTAATTTTCACCTGTAATTAGATATGGTGTAAGTGCGTATATGCATGCAAACCCACCAGAGAGTACAACCATGGGACCTATTTTCACAAATTAGGAAAAAACCCACTATTATCATAAATATTAAAAGTAAATATTAAAACACTTTATTAGGCTGATCATAGTAAAAATAACAACAACAGAGCTACTAAATGTAATAGGCATTCAGTATCAATGGTGCCTAACCATTCAATAAAAACATAAGGGATAGCTAACAAGAAGAATAGGCTTTACATACAATTATTCTGAGGGTATACTTGTTTTTTTTTTTGGTAGAGTGTTTACTGTTTTAATGATATTCACTTATTGTAGTTACAGCTTAAGCAGTTTATAGTAGAGATAATATAGAAGTCTACAATACAGTAAATTATGAATGGAACAATATAAGGAGAAGGAGGAGTTTAATGGACAAAAACAGGTACTTAATTAACCTTTGCCTTGCAGTTCTTGTTCTATACCTCTGTCAGGTATGTAAAGGTAAAAGTAGACCTGCCTATTTGCATAACCTATTGTATGCTTTAAAAATTCTTTAATATAGTTTTGTTAAAACTAAAAAGCAATGTGGTACAGTAATTGCATGGTCATAATGTCGCTTATTATGAGCAAAAATGTGAATTATTATGTTTTTACATCTCAGTTTCAACGTTGATTTAGACAACAAAGTACCAAAACATCCAGAACAGACAGATGATCTAAACTGTGAAAGTTTAGATTTCAAAGAAAGGAAAGGGCACAACAAGATGAATTGACTGGCATTTGAGAAAGAATGCCAGTTTTTTTAACAAACTAATTATAGAAAATGCATTGTTTATTCTGATTTAATCATAAAGCAAAATATAGTAAAGTGCTATTCATAAACAACAAAAATAAGGACAGACACTGACTGAGAATGTAGCATTATTTTTAAAAAGCGAATGTTATATTTAAGTAAAATTAAATAATTACTAAGGATTAGTCACCAAAATATTAGAAACCTTTTAAAACTAAAACCTGTTAAAACCATCCCAACTTCTAATAAATGCAGCATAAAGAATGAACTTTATAAATTAAGACAAAGCCCACAACTTTTGAAAGATGAAAAACACACCTTCCCTCAATCTGCACTCCCAGACAAATAATAAAATGAAAACAAGCAAAAAAGCTGCTGTAGCATGGAAGCTAAAAGCTTGGGAACACAAGCCCTATCGCTTTTCTCCACATTCCACCTCTCTGCTTTTTCCCAAGGACTCAAGCAGAAAATCCTTTTTGTTCTTATCAGTTCAAACAAGAACAATGAATTCCTCAGCCAGGCAAGAATGTGGCCAAGGTGCCAGTAAAGCCAGCCTGCAAGGTGATGTATGGTCCGCATACTACAGGGCAAATAAATCATTTTACAAAAAAAAAGGAATGCATTAACTGGCTTAGAGTTTAGCTTTGCTGCTCCCTGATGAAATGTATCACCTGCTGGACACCCCTAACCCCAATTATATAAATTCCCAGCCTGATCACACTGTCTGAGATCGCTGGTGTCACTGCTGACACTCAAATACTTAAGTGATTTTAAGAATGCAAAGATCAGACATATTTCCAATTTTTATTATATTGTTTTTTTCTGAGTCAACTATAGACATCGATTTATTTGAGTGTTCACTTATTTATTAGTTATTAATTCATTTTATATTTACTTAAATGAAAATTACATTTATTTCTTTATAAAATAATTTAAATACAATTTTTACTGAAGCCTAAAAGGCTGATCCGCAGTTATTTTATATCAATCAATAAGAGTTTGCACTGAAGAGGAGGAAGTATGACAAGAATCTTATAATTAATGGCTCTGCTTTATACAGTTTTCTAGTTTTCCTGCTTTTAGACTCAATTTGGTAATTGTGAATTCAAATGTAGTGTGAAAGTGATCAACATTGTTTGGTAATCAGTCTTGTTAATTAAAGGAATGATCTAAATGCCATGTGACACAGTACATTGAACACTGTGAAACAAATAATACACTGTTTGCCACGCATGACTATAAGCAGTTTGTGTAGCAATTTTAATTTCTAATGATCAGGTTTAGATATGCCTGACAATGATTGTAACTGCTAAACATTCATAAGAACTGGATGGAAAGAAAAACTACAACCACCACAGTCATTCTGAACTCGAGTAGTTCTACCATTTTATAATACATTAATTTTTGAGGTACTACACTTTTTGCCTTTATCTTTTAGTTAAAATGCTGTTTCTATTAATGCTTTACGCCTGCTCAAATAGTCAGTAAAAACGCTTGGCACAATGTTGGAATAAGGGAGACATTTCAGGGCCTGGGCAGAATTTCCATTGTTTGATCCAGAACTAGGATTTTATTTTCAGCTGGGTCTTTGGTGTTGTTGACTTTGCCAGTGTAAGCCTTCTGCCTAGTACACACCATTGCTGGAATCAGCTCCAGCTCACTATAATCCCATAATAGAAAAAACAGTTACTGTGTTTCTGTAGAGCTCTTTGAGACTCATCAAAGATGGCATATAAGACAGTGATGTGTCTTTTAAACAAATGCAATTACATAGGAGTTGCACTGAAAATAAGTAACACATATACAATTGTCAAATCAATAGTTTAAATGATGCTTTCTTAGTTATATAAAAAATGAAAATGAGATAATTTGTCAAGTTCATTTGGATATCTAAATGTAACCTTGTTTTAAATATCTGATTTAGGTGTTTTGAAACAGCCATCAAAGTGTTCACTTCAACAGCTATGCACACCACAGCAGTTAGTTGCAAATTGCCATGAGCATTTCATTGAAATCATTTTGTTGGATCATCCTTATCAATGCATTTGAGAATCTGAATGGCTTGGCTTCAGTTCCCACATCACCATATTGACCATGACTAAACTGTTTTAGTTCTTTTAACCTGACAGATTAGGATGCAGCCTTAGTCCTAGGATACACATGGTTGTACCACAATTCTGCAAAGTCTTAAAGAGATCTAACCAGTACATTATGGATTTTCAGCTAAACACCCCTTACTTTGAATCCAACAGCTAATAGACACTTTTTTTCCTTTTAACTGATCTTGCACATCGTCTTGATGATAAAAATATGTGTCAATATAAACTTCTATAATCCCTTTAGAGTTTGCATTCTTTAAGTGTAGCCCAACTTGTATTGATGAATGACGTTCTCTTTGCTTGTATTTATCATTTTGCACTTATCTGCATTAAGCTGCAATTCTCAAGAGAACATCTTTTGATGCCTCTTCCATATTTGCTGTTTGTTCAATTTTGTTATCATCTCCAGATTTCACAAGTTTACTCATTATGTCATTAATATAAATCAGTTAGGATTATATGTTCTAGCATAGATCACTTATGACCTCACCTCATGTTACATATTCTCCTACACTTCATAACCTTAACAATATTCAACTTAGAAACAAATTTCTTAAATACCCTTTGATGCTAGGGATCTCTAGCTTTAGAATTTGCTTTACTGTCAAGAGTTTTTGAATGACTACATCAACTCAACTATGTAATATAATTTCCTTTTGTTTTCTTCTCTAATTGACTGATTAATAATGTTTAGCAAATTTGTTTGTCGGTCAACATCTTAAAATTGTCTGAATTATTTTTCACTTTATAGAGTTGAGATTTCGTGGTTGAGGATCTATCTGTATATTTTTTTTGTTAGCCAGTGACTAATGTCAAAGGGACTTTTCTCATCTAAAGTTATTCTGAGAGAATATGTTATTAATAGTCTAGAATTTTTTAATTTCTTGTATTACTGGTAAAATTAGGCCAAATTTAGTTGCTGTTTAAAGAATCTAAAGCTTGAAATAAGTGTGACAACTGTGTATGTTGAAGTATGTGGTACTGTTATACTGTAGTGAAGATTACTTGTGTTTTGTTCTGTGTATTGTATTATATTGACCCCCTTCTCTTTGACACCCACTGCACGCCCAACCTAACTGGAAAGGGGTCTTTGAACTGCCTTTCCCATCATTTCTTCTATTTTGTTTTTCCCTACTATGTTTTTTTTGGGAGTTTTTCCTTGTCTTCTTAGAGAGTCAAGGCTGAGGTGGTGTCAAGAGGCAGGGCCTGTTAAAGCCCATTGTGGCACTTCTTGTGTGATTTTGGGCTATACAAAAATAATGTGTAAATTGTATTGTAACTCTTAAAATCTTTCAGCACAGAAGTTGTTTCGGGCATTTCCATTTATTTCCTCATTTGTAAAGACTTGGTGAACTTTTAATTC
Source organism: Polypterus bichir lapradei (assembly GCA_026402145.1). Taxonomy (NCBI): domain Eukaryota; kingdom Metazoa; phylum Chordata; class Cladistia; order Polypteriformes; family Polypteridae; genus Polypterus; species Polypterus bichir. Next base: position 4,036,224 of record JANRMT010062794.1, read on the forward strand.
ATTTGTTATTTCAATGATGAAAATCAATAATTTTTGATTGTTCCTTGTGTATCTTTACACTGTGTTTTATCCTTGTGTATCTTTACACTGTGTTTTATGGTTTTCTCTATTTGCTTTAGCATCTAAAGCCATTTTTCTATTTTTTTTTTCTTAATATTTTGGATATTTCTTATATAGGCTTCAGTACAACTTAAGTAATACCTGTACAAAAAATAGGTATGAAGTCCAGTTCTATGTGTGGTGAGGTGAAGAGAGGTATCTACATAGTCACTTCCTAGCCTGAAAAATTTAGAAAGATTTTATTGGAATGGCACAGATGCCCTTCATTGTTAATATTAACCCTGTAATGCTGAGGCTTTATAGTGAGATTAAATATCAGTTTAAATGTGGAATAAAACCCATAGGCAGTGCAAAAATGGCTGAAAATGTTGTGGTCATCTCTTCCTGCATGATGGGAAACATTTTTAAAAATTAAACAAACTTTGGTTCACAGTTGCTAAAATGTCTTCCCTAATTCTGGTAAAAATCAGTTACCTGCTCTACAACATTCTAGCAAAATACCTTAAACCTTACCAAATCCTTTTCATATATGAGGAAATGGTGAAGGATGGTGGCATTTTCTCTGTATAAAATTCAGTTCTATAAAATTAATTTACCTTCATATTTTATTTTATTTCACAATGGCAGTTGTTAGAACTTTTAACTTACTTTTCACTTTAGAGCTTCCTCACACAATTTGTTACAACCAAATACATTTATACTTGTATAATAGTTTGTGATTTAGCCTAGAATATTACTATATTTTTGACATTGTCGTAGTAATCATACTTATCAAAATACATGGATATTACAGAAAAACTGACTTAGTCTTTGTTGAACTTTTTTCAGTGGACACTGAAAAGTGCAAATGGTATAACAAAAACAATAAAACACTCATCTATCCATTTTAGACAGCCACTTTGTTCATCATAGGGTCATGGGAAGCTGGAACCGTTCCCTGCACCACTAAGGGAAAAGCAAAATCTCACCACAGATGCTACACCAGTGCTTCACAAACTGGCTAATTCATGTCTACGATTTAACCTAATATGCATACCTATGGAATGTGGAAGGAAACTGAAGTACTGGGAGAAACTCCTTGACATTGACCATTACAAAAATCAAACCCTGGACATTTTTACTTTCTACAGCAATTGAAAACAATTATGTGCTACTGCATGATAGTGCCCTACAATACTGTTTATTTTCCTGTGAAGCAGTATGAGTCAATAATACTAAACTCAACAACCAGGAGTAACAAGCTCAATTAATTAAACTAACCCAGAGATCTTTGTATTGTGGCTGCAACTGTCTGTGATTCTGATGTGACTATGGAAAATTTAAATTGATAGCGTCTCTATACCTAATCCATTTTAAATTGTACGTATTTGTATAAAATTATTTTAGATCCACAGAAATGAAAAAACACACCTTGATAAGTCACCAGATATTTTATGTATTGATTAAGTATGCTGTATTTATGCATAGGTGGATTTAATCAATTGAGAATAATATAAACCAACAAATAAATGTTTTGCCCTGGGCAGATTTTTAGAATGACGGAGTGGATCAGGAGAAAAGAAGTCAAAAATATATAAATCAGAAGGTCATAATTAAGAATCTATCATAAATTTTGTTGATCTTAAACACCACAGCAACTGATACTCAAAATAGCATTGCCCAACAAAGCAAATATGGCATCATGGAAAAGGGTTAAAAAAATATAACTAATAGAAAACAAGTTTCAATCAGAAAACTAACACCAAACTTGGGTTCTACACCCGCAAACACCTATATTCAGATATAAATTGTAAGTAACAAGCTCGTGGATATATAAGAAAATAATTTAAAACAAACATAAATTTAACAATGAATATATCAATGTAATGAGGGGAATGTGTTTTGTTTAATTGATTAACAAAATAAAAGTAATGCTTCCAGTCAATTGAAGTATACAGTATGAGCTCACATTTTTATTATCATTTTGTCATTTTTAGTATTATAGAATAAGTGAGCTGTTTTTTAAACAAGAAATTCACTTTTAGAAGGCAAATTGTCAAATGGGGCAAACACAGCTTTACATCTTGGCTAACACTATTGTGTATTCAAATATTATATTTACGCTGATTAAAAGAGTTCCCCTTTGAAATCAAACCGATTTCATATGCCAAACCACCCCGATAAACAATGGTGATGGACCACACCTCATTTGTTAAACTCAGACACGCAGAGACATGTCAAAGTGGTAATACCATAAAATGATTCCTTTCAGAAAATGCAACAGCATATCTTTGAATGATAATCGTAAACATTTAATAGAAGTCTGCTGGTACCTGAGGATATGAAGTTAATTAAAAAAAAAAAGTGTTAATGTGAAAGATAACTACTGCAATCGAAATCCTCCAATCAATAATGCAATCAGGTATGTGTTTCCAATATTTTCAGATTTTGGACTGAGGGTTATCAATAAAACCAAAGAAAACTGTCCATCAGTATCAATTTTATGAACCTAGTATTTCCAATTTAATTGTAAGAAACTGCAAAGAATGTTTTGTTCATTAATTCAGAACATCTTTACAATACAAATTATACTTGTTTATTTGTGTTGTATGGCTGGTGATATCGCTTACCTCAAAAATTGTTACATATATTTAGAGGAATATTTATTAGAGGAAAATTTAGTTTATACAAAACATAACATAAAAACCTTAACTACAGTGGTAAAATGTGAATATTCTACCTAAACCTAGTGTATTTTAAATCACACAAACATAATATTAAATGTGTCATAACAGCTTTGTCAGAACCATGATTTGTGCTACAGCCACACAGGCATCAGCACACAATCATATTGTTAAAATCATCACCAGCGTCAACAGTGATGTATTAAGGCAGTGGTTCTCAAGTTCAGTGCTGGGAGATTACTGTGGTTGCAGGTTTTCATCCCTAGCCAGTTTCTGTTTTGTAATTTAACTCTTATCTTAATTAACTAGGCTGTGATTTCCCAGATTCTGTGATATGGTGTCAATCCAGAAATGACAAAGCTGGGATTGCTAAATATTTAATTAGAAAATATCAAGGAATAATGTATGTGACATGGCGATAGTTTACTGCTTTTATTATGTTTTTTTAAGATTTTTTTATCATTATCATCATTACAATTTTTATTCCGCTTTTCAAGGTATTCTAATTATTTTAAGCCACTACTCCCTAGTATGCACTGAAGTAGTTAAAGCTTTTCAGCATTCAGTGCCTTCACCCGCTACATGTGCCTGCTCTGATTCATCAGCGTCTTATTATTAGGATACAATTTAGGGAGAAAACACCAGAAAAAATGGATTAATGGAAAAAATGACAAAAGATAATTAAACATTTAAAGCTATGGCAAAAATCAAAAGAATAATTATTATGATATAAATATCAAACTGCCATTCTTTACTGAATGCAGAATAAGAGGAGAAAAACGCTGGCTAAGTAAACAAGGAGATCAGTTTTAGGGAAAATGACTCACTGATTGTGAAACTGAGTATAACATACTGTGTAGCCACAGTGGGCCCCCAGGACTTATTTTGAGAACCATGGCAAATTAAGAATATAATAAGTTTGTGATACTAAAACACCACTCTCATACAAACAACTACCAGCTAGCATTCACTGTACTGCTCTAATCTCAGTGATAGAGGAGTACAATGTTATAATGACAGTACAAAAGAAGTGGTAAAATTTAAAGAAAGAGCATAGCCACTCATTAATTCTTCTCACTTTCTGGTCATGCCAGTAATTTATCAGAAAATACTTTGGAACCTACCCTCTCGGCTTATGTGTTATCAAAACTATAAAAAGACTACATTACAAATGAAAGCATCATTATTGCCTTACATAACTTACACTAATGATCATGAACAAATCATAAGGGACTTTATAGATTAAGTAAATCAGTGTTTCTGGTGTGTTCTCCATGAAAACATGAGATTAAAAAACTTTCACAGTTATTACTGCAAACAATATGGAGTAAGACAGATAAAAATAATTTTACGGAGACACATTCTCAGGTCAAGCCAACTATGACATCTTGAATGACTAAATAAATACATACACTAATTACTGTATGGAATTGACACCCATAATCTAAGTGATAACAAGAACACTTCATATGTTTTAATTTTAAATGTTTCTAATAATCCCTTGAGCAAAATAAGGCATAAACCAGGATGAAAGAATTCCCCAAATTCAATAGTTCCCCTCCACTCTTCACTGAAGCTGATAATCTCTGGCAAACATTCAAATCCAAATAATAATTGGTAGGATCTCTCACCTTGAATGAGGTATTTCCTGTAACAGTCTTTGGATCTTCATGGGCATATAAGTTAGGAGAAAAAAGATGCATTACAACTGAGAATGTAGGCTTTAAAATATAGACCATGGAATAAAAAATATAATCCTGAAGACTGTGCCCAAAACTTTACGGTCAAAAGCGCATAATTTTATTTACTATATTACATATGGTGTCTCATAGTAACTCCTACAAAAACAGATCCATCCACAGATTACTGTATACTATTTATTATTATAGTCTACTTTATTTACACTTTACATTTAATATTTTGAGGGAAGCATGATGGCAAGGTAGCATTTCTGCATTATAAAACTTAAGCTCTTGTAAAAATCCTCTTCTGTGGAGTGTTAATCAAAACGTAAGTTTATTTGGATGTTTTCCTGGGACTTCTGTTTACTCCAAGCTCTCAGTCTGATTGCTAATTCTAAACTAATATAGTGTAAAAATGTGTAAGTGTATGTTGGCATGGCTGGTTCCTACTTTTCACCACTGGCTGTCAAAATAGGTGTTGACTTTCTAAGATCATGTACAAAATGTTTAGCAAAGCAGATGGATAAATATATAGTGTATTTAATGAACTGAAGTGTAATTGTAAACATTTGCAACAACTGCATGCAAAGACTGAGCTTAAGTTCCAAAGCTAATTACATTTACACTGAATTGTCTAAAATGATTAATTTTCTAGTTATCTGAAATACTCGTGGCTGCTAGTCAACATCACCCTCTGATCCAGATCTGGTAATAGATCAAGACTTTTGATATACATTATATTTGCATGGTTCCGTTACTATGCCAAGCACCAGTGGAGGTAGAGTAAGGCATCTACAGAGTTAGAGAGAACAAGAGAAAGTGAAAATGAGCAGTGCCCATATTTATCAAGTATCTCACAACAGGAAAATTTTCCTAACTGGCTCAGAAATCTCAGAGTGACACAAATTTGGTCCTGCTCTAAAAGCATTTTATCAGTTTTCCTAGGTGAGTTAACTACTTCTAACTTCACCAGGATTTAGGAGAGCTCATGAGCTATCTTAACTTGCTAGGAGCTGCCAAAAAATGGCATTCAGGCAGAGATTGACAAATACATTTGGGGAAAGACTGAATGTTTTGGAAACACTGGACAACAATGAACTTATAAAAAGATCTCAACCTGAAATACAAGGAATAATATCTGTAATATTGTAATATTCTTGTACTTACAAGAAGCCATGCACTGTCAGCTGAAATTAAGACTTCGGTAACATTATGCCTTTTGGCCACAGGGAAAATGAAGCTTTGCAATAGGAATTATTCGAGTATTTTAACCAAGCATTTCTCAAATTTTGCACAAAACTTTGAATGTCCATACACTGTGTGTGGTAATACCCAGATTTATACATTTCTCCACCACTCTACTTGAGTTAATGTTAAAGCAAGCTGCATCCATGCAAACTGGTACGAACATAAAGATTATTGCACCAAAAGTACACATTCATCAATCACAAAATATTTCACAGTATATACACACCATTGATCATGGATGTAAACTGCACTGTAGTAGGAAGCATATTACCGCAACGATAAGCAGAGCTGGATGAGTGATGGACAGTGAAATGTTACTCAGGTACAATGATCTTTGCATTCCACAAACCCCTGGAACATTCACTTTACACATCACAAACCCGAAAAGGTTCAAGGAGACGGGGTATGAAGTAACTGGAAAATAAAGGGGGATTACAGAGAAAGGCACAACACATGAGTCTGAAAGATAATCATGGCATGAACATGACTTCAGGAACAGTGCAGAAATAGCCATGTGTAGTTTCAGTAACTGTTACATTAAGAGGCATTTCCCATGGCTGTAACAGTGGGAGGGTAAATCTTCTGAAACTACAGCTGTGGATCATTCATTGTTAAATAAACATTCTCTATTATCAGGCTTTACTCTCATTCAGTGTGTGTGTGCCTCAGACATTGTATCTCAGTGTTCTTTGCAAACATTACTTATTACTCAAAGTGGCAACAATTACGTGCAATATGGTAACTTATCATGTTTTCCTTCTTCTTCTACTTTGAATATTATTATTTATATTATATAATTATTATTATCTTTGTGGAGATGCCACAGCATTATCAAAAGACTGCAAAACATCTTCACAAGTGTTAATTTGAAGCAAGGGGTTCTTGAAATCATGACGTCATCATTTTGAGATGTGGCCTCCTATTCCTTGCTGAGACTGGGACTAGAACACTTTGCAACTTCTTATATCCTACTCTGAGGTAGGACACATTCTTATCTTAGACTTTTAGTTCAGTCCCTAGGAGTAATACTGAGATGCTTGATAAATACAGCCCCTAGAGATGAAAGCTTTTAGCAAATAGGCAAAAAAAAATGCTAACAGAGCAGGCAGTGGTCAGAATACCAAAACAGACAGAAAGAACCAGTAATCAAAGCTAGGTGAACTAAACCAGGACAACAGTCAAAAAAATGTTGCAAAGTTTATCACAATAACTTGTATTAATTGCTCCTAACTAATATGACATGTAACATTTGCTTTAATTTGAAAATCCAAAAGCTTGAATGCCAGAAGCTGTGCACCACCATTTTATTTATGCTGGATGTGAAGACACAAAGATGCCACATTAATGGTAATCGGCATAGCATCCTTAAAGAAGATGACTATGGCCATGCCACTGACTCATACATAAAACAGAGCTCAAAATGGTGCCACCAGAACAAATGTAAACAGTTCAAAAATTAAACACTCCATCCAAGGATGTCAAAACCCAAGATTTATTTCAAAATGTAATTCATATTGTCAAAAGTAAAAGGCAAGCTTTTAAATACAGCAAAGGGTAACCTTATTTATTTATAAATCTTGCTGTCCACTCCAGTGACTGGTCTGCCCTTTCTGATGTTGCTCAAAATCACCTTCGTCAATCAGTGGACTCAAGCCATTTTGTAGTCTAAGCAGTCATAATGAACATCACAGAGGAATTTAGCAAATATTAGCGTGGCAGTGACTAATAGCTCTACTGTATTTTCAAAAAGAAAATTCCATTTTGCAAATCTAAAAACTCTGTCATTTCCATTTAAAATTTAAAACTTAACTCAATCTCTTTTTAAAATTACATCTTCCTTAATTTCTGTTTAATCAAAAAGATGCTAAATCACATTTGTACAAAAGTTGCACTATGGATTTTATTTTCATATGTAAAGTAAAGCAAAGCATTGTGATTTCATATTGTTGGCTTCCTTCATTTTTTTCCTCCCCTCATAGTCCCCTGTGCCTCTGAGATTTGGGGCATTCCTCGCTTTGTCTGCTCTGCTGTTTGGAAAGTCAGGGTCTCTGCAAGACCTTTTGTGTGGTCTCTGATAATGTAATCAGTCTAAAACAGATAAATCATTCATTAGAACAGCAAGCAACTTCCTAGCCAGCACTGTCTGCTGCAACTTTGAAGCACTAAAGCCAAACCTGGCAAACATCAACGACTCCAGCATATTGAGTTTCCAGTTCTTATCTTCAGTTTAAAGATCTTAATCAAGCCATGTGACTAATCCAAATCTCAAAAGCAATCTGAGATGGTTAGGCTAAGAAAGAACAACGTGGATTTATTTCTACAGAGCTGGGTACGTATTTCTCTGTTTAAATTCCAGTGTGCTGAAATGGAACCATCTCACTGGCAGTAAATCTAATTTTGGTCAACTAATTGGAAAAGCAAATGCATTATTGTCACCTGATGGCTCACAGGTATGATCTGAACAATATAAATAAACGACATATCTTTCTGTAGGAACTGCAGCTAAAGATTGTAGATCGGCTTACATTTAAATAACTTAAATTTTTGGACAAGTTCCTGAATTTCCAATTTAGAACTAATATGATTAAGTTGCTGGGTATGTTTTATAGCCTCACTGCTCTGTATAAAACTGTGTGAATGCTAAACTTTACAAGTTACTGAGCATAAAAACAGTTAGGATAACTGTACATTTTTAAAAAGCCATAATAAATAAAAAGTGACTAGGAGTGAAAATGTCAATTTTGGTAAACAGTGCAGAATATATTATCAAAAATAAGGGTGTCTACAACTTGTTTATGTAAATCACTTATAATGATACCATTTCAAACAGTGCTACATGAGTTAAATACAGTTTGAAAAATTCGAGGATGAAACTGCATTTTGTCACTGGCCCCTATGAGTAAAAAGGATGTGGCAATAATTATTTAATGTTACAAGAGAGACCATGAACTGATAGCGCATTGCTGCACCCACCACACACCGAACCAGGTTTTTTACGGTGGCTGGAATGCCAATCCTACCACCAAGTCCCAAGTTTTCCCTGTAAGTTGGAGGACCTGCTTGCAGGGCTGGATGCAGATTAATGTGAGAGTGAGAGAGTCAAGTGGTTGGGAGCATGCACATCTAACCTTATTTCCACAATACCCTAGCCTTATTTTCTTTCTCCATTCAGATGAACTTTTGTCCTTACTCATCTCCTGACCCAAATTTCAATGGCACTATAGCCAGAACAGGCTTTTAACTCCTCCCTGGTGCTTTCAAGGAATTACCTCTGGGAATCGTGGATGCCATAAAGAAGACCTGAGTAGTTACATTTAGAGGTCTCTTTGGTCGTTCCAAGGTTCTCCTCTACTTCCAAACTCAAAGCATTTTAAAAGGGGGCAGGCAACTGTTAGGTACACTGAACATAAACAACCAAGGACCAAAAATAACACACAGAGCACCCCTATTGCATGAAATTCTGATCACAGCTTGTAACCCCTCTTTCAATAATACAGGGTGGTCCAAATCTAATTATGCAATTTTCATTACGCTATAACTTAAGTTTATTATATAGAGAATTCACAAAAAATTTCGCCTTTTCATAATTGCATAATTAGATCTGGACCACCCTGTATTATTGAAAGGTGATTTGTTAGAATTTAAACATCAGGTGCCAACTGAACTTAAGAAGAAATTAACTGAGTAGTATTCTGGAATAAATAAAACACATGTCATTGTTAACATAGAGCAACAAGCAAGTCAAAAACAAGGTGAAAAAACTCTTTGCAAGACATTTTTCAAACACTTTCAACTCTGTGTGCTTTCACTTCGTGGGATCAGTCAAGTGTGTCAGATAGGAGCTGATAAATGTTACTGCCAAACCAATGAAAGCCAGCATCCAGATTACTTCTGTGTTAGGCAGCTTTTCCCGTGCTGATAACAGTTATGTTAGTGTTAGCTCCTAGCAAACATTTCACAACACAGCCAAAGCTCAGTCAAATCAAAATACAGAGGCAGGGGAAAGGATTAACTAGGGTCTACATTTATTCACTAATGCACACTAGATAAGGGACAAGGGGCACAAGGAAAGGGTATAAAAGCAACTGAAAAGCCGAGGGAACACATTCTCCTACGGCTGAATGAGCGTCATTATTTAAAGTTTGTCTCTGCCTGGAGTTCTCCAGCAGCTTCAAATATTGTTGAATGGGATACCACCTCATGGTAATATATAAATAATAGTATTATGTATGTTACAGCAATGGCTTTCTAATAAAAATAATGCCATAGGTCTAACCTTTCTCTGACTAACCTTACATAAATTAGACTTGCATATGAATTAAATTATTTTAGCCATTATTTGGCATCACCATCCATTTTTTTATGAGTAAAATTGTGGCTTAGTTTGTTTTCTGAACCATAAAACATTAAGCATATTTGATGTTGGTACAACCATCAGCATTTACAATAATGAGGTATGCCATTCTAATCGCACAAGGTATGCTTACACATACAGTATCAACTTCAACAACAACACTATTTTGATTATTTTTAATAGATAATGTGAATACAGCTGACAACCGCAAGTACAGAGTAACTTTAGCAAAGATATTTCAAGGTATGTGAAAATCAGCAATCTTAAAAATTCAGAGATTACCCAAACACATAGTTTTCATTTGAGCAGTGCCATGCGATGACATAACTACAAAATGTAGCATACCTGAGAGCAGGGAATGCATTGCTAATGTTGCCGATGTATACATTTTTGTTATATTTTCTGGGATAACTTAAGGCTACATCCACACTGTCATTTTTCATTTAAAAACAGCGTTTGTAAACAAAAACAATCTCTGTCCACAGTAGCATTTTCACATTTCGGCTTCATTAGCTCTCATTTCTTGTGCATTGTGATAGGGGCTGCGATACCCAATTGCCTCTCATGATTGCACTGCCGGACAATCAAAAGAATCCTGTCATGTCAATCTCAGCGAATGTGCTTGTGCAATCTGAGCACATATAGGACTGTCAACTCTGTCATACAGTGTGAATAGTCACTTGACCATGATTTCTAAAAATCACACAAAACACAATTTAGATGGATGCATATAAGAAACACAACAAGTGCCACGGAAAGCGCCTCCACTATGCCCTCTATCTTGGAATAAGTTTTTTTTTCTACAAAGGGTGATCAATCAGGGAATGAAACATTGTAATGAGCAGGATCCAACTGGGAAAGAACCAAACCAACCAGAACACGATGGAGTGAGTGTTTTTAGAAATTTTAATTTTTGCTTGTCCACACTGAAATGTTATGCTGGCATTTTAAAAGTCTCCTGGTCTGGAGAACGTTTTCATTGGCTGAAAATGCTGGGATACTGTGAATGAAAGGTTAAAATGGAGGCAAATGTCTGTGTTTTTAATGAAAAACATACAAGTGTGCATGAGGCTTTAGATGTCAGCTAATCAAACAAGGAAAATGGAAAGAATGATTTTAAAGTTCATAAAATCCCAAATGAGTACAGCATATATAACGAAAACCTGTGAGCCCAGCAATTTTTTTCCCAAATTTATACATAAACAACATTTCCCCTGGCCTACTCTTAGTTATGCTTTTGCGTCTGTCACAGCATATTTTGATAGCCAAAATGACCAGGGGCTGATGCTACTCTGTGCACAAACCATGTAGCTAATAAAGCAAAAACTACAACAAAAAACTAGGCTCTCTTGGCCAAGATAATGTTTCCTAAGGTGGTGAAATATTTGACAGGGGGTTCAAGCAATCCTGGCTGGAATACTATTCTTGAGAATGCCAGTAAAAATAAAGGAAATATTCCTAGACTGTGTTGACAATGAAAATGTTCATTGAAAGATAAAATCAAACAAGAGGTAAAGAACAAGTAAAATGCAGTACTCACCCATTTCCGGGGCCTTCCTCTTGGTCTCTTTTCTCCAGTGGGTTCCACTTTCTGAGAAAAAAAAAACAACAGAATATCAATTAATAAGAAGCTGAAGTTGGTCAAATCCTTGTTCCCTGTAATAATCAATTTTGCTTTCTGAAATAAATAATAATTGTGTTTTATGTAGAAATAAGTTTAGGAGAGAGCAATTCTTAATGCATTGCATTAGATGAAATTCTAAGATGCATTAAAAGTGAAGAATATGTATTGATGCATTAATCAGCACATGTTTTCTGTGTGAAATGTTTGTATATCTAAAACTGTGTTTCTTCTGTATTTCTAATGTCACCAGGCTTATTTTGTCCTTTTCTCATTAAAAAAAAATGCAAAATCTTTGAAGCTTTCATATAAAAATGTGTCATTATTTGATTCTATAAGATGCCTTTGAGCATAAAGCCCCTCCTTCATGATGTAAGAGGCTGAGTTCAAAGCTAATTGGTTGCAGATGATTGACTGTCCAAAACCAACAACTGTTATGTTGTTCCAGAAACAGCAGAAACACTGATATCAGATCCACCATTCCTAAAAGAATGATAAAAATTTATTAAAATATCTAGTATAAAAATTTGCAGACCAGAAGTGCATTTCCAGAAAATGATCAATCTTAGTGAATAACAAACGAGACAATGAGCAACATACATAAAGAATGAGTGAGTGTCTGAAGCCTTTTGTGATTCGACATTTAATAAACGAGTATAAAGTACTTCTTTGTTGGGCTCCTCCCCAGCATCCACATCAGAAAAGCATACTGTTGATAACAGGAACATAGATCCCATGTATTTTAAATGGTCAAACATATGTTATATTGTCACTCCAGATGTGTACAAATTAAACAGACACATGAGCACACAAAATAAAGAAAGAAAATTTTCAACGAATATGTCAAAGTAATTTAATGCATTAGTCAAAAATCTGTCAATGTGATCAAAACGTGATGTGGCTTCCTTGCAAAAAAGAACAGTGGCAAGCCATGATAGAAAAAGAAAACATTTCACAAAAAATGATTTAAAACAACTTATGCAGAACCTGGCAATAAATAAAGAAATGTTGTTTTGCAGGTTTGAAGGAGCTGCCAAAGATCTGTACGGGCAACAGAATCACACCTTCAACATACCTAGTGTGTACTTTTGTGTGCAGTGTTACCTCTCCTCAGTCACGGTTTGGTGATTCATCACTGGAGTTAAAAGGTATGTGCAAAGAGGACACCAACTTGGTTCCCAGTAACTGGTCACCAGCAAATGCACTATCCTTTGCTATCTGACATGCTCCAGAGTTGGTCCAGATATATCCATCATGTGTACTCTCAGGCCACTTGGCCACAAGGTATATAAAATGTTCCTTATGGTTGGTTGCATATCACCTGGACGTTTAACAATGAGAACCTATTTAAACAGGAATGGATGGGATTCGAAAGGCTGGGAGTGCAAACAGGGATGAGCATCGTATCCACTGCATCTACAATGCGAGGTATGCCTGCAGTGGTTTGATAACCCATTTTAAAGTCATGTCAAGCACACTATTATTATTATTATTATTATTATTATTATTATTATTATTATTATTATTATTTACTTATTTTGATTACACTTTTCTCCAAGGTAACTTACAAGAAGGCCATGTGCATCACCAATGATCTGCAGGAAACCTCTGTTGGTGTAGAAATGGAGATCTCAGAAGGTGTACAGTGGGGCTGAGGGCAAAATTCTGATGTGTTCCTCTGTCCAATTCATTTAGAACCCGACCAGGGAATTATTATTTCACTTTATTTTTATTTTACCCCCGTGCAACCTGTGTTATTATTAATTGTTGATTACTGAGATGATCCAAGGAGATATCTGCCTGGAAAAGACCTGGCTTTTGGCTTTCTTACCGGTGCTGTTTCAAACGGCATCTGTGGTTGAGATGCACACTTTTCTGGACAGCTGCCATTGTCATTACTGGCACTCAGGGGTAATTCACTCTCCAACTTTAAAGGATGTGACTGATTACAAACAGAGTTTTGAGTTAACTCATCAAAACTCATTTATAACCTAAGTTATAATTTTACATTATATTACAATATTAACCTATTATTAATATTATTATTATTGTTATTATAATGTTGTCCAAATAAGAGTATCAGTGTGTTTTTGTGTTTCACTTACAGTAACCTCTGTGTCTCTGTGATAGAATCACAGGCAAATGTCCAAAAAAAGAACAATGTTAAAAATAATGAGTGGGTCTTATCACTTGTTAATTTACGAATAAGATTAAGTGCGTTTTTAGTCACAAAGGGTTTCGGGAAACACTTGTTAATTAACCCCAGGATAGTACTGTGAGTTATGAAGAAAATGGTATGAAAACATTGGTCGGTATGAGTAATAATAAGAATGAAACAGAAAAAATATTAAATTGAGAGTGAGAGAGAGATTAATTGACCTAATACTGAACAGGCACCCCTGTAATTATTATGCAGAGTTTTTTGTTTGTTTAAATACAAATGCTTTTGGTTATTTTATGTGTATTCTGTATTTACCCTTAAAGCATGCACATGCTACATACCCATTCTGCAATTCTGCAACTAAAACAGACCTTAAATGGTACCTTCAGGTGCTGTGCCAACAAATCAAGTATGTTGCAACTAATTACAAAATACATGATAGAGATGAATGAGAAAACTGAGCAGCAAGGTTTAAGGACCAACTGATGGGAGTAGAGAGACTAAGGAAAGCCTAAGGAAAGAATCAAAACACAAAAGATCTGAGACAAACAAACTAATTCAGCGGATAAAGATGTTGAGTGCTTTTAAAACAAATTTTTCAAGTGGAGTTTTTTCTTTATTACAAAGTTTGGATGCCCTGAAACATGCAATTCAATCTCAAAAAAGTGGTTGTCATGCCATGTCACATGCCACACAGTGCATGATTTTGTGTGCCTAGGAACATAGTGTTATAGCAACCAGTGCACAATATAATGGTGCCTGACATAACCAACATAATGGGGAAACAAATAAAAATAAGGTATACTTAAGCTTACACCCACACACACTAATACAAGATAAATGTAGATTTGTCAGTTAACCCAATTAACAATTAACCTGATGTTCATGATCCGCTAATTGCAGTATTACTACACAAATTTACTTACTATTTCTTTACATTTTATATGCAAACAGCATAAAAAACCTTCAGAATAAGGTGGTGTTTGCAATTATATATACTTATTAAATGATGTAAATATTTTATATTTTCCTTGTACATTTTTAAATTACACTTCAACTAGAACAGGCACAATTATTACAAAGAACATGTATGTAGACCGCAGATAAAAACATTCATAAAACATTGAAAAACCAAGAGAAAGGCAAATTATCTCTGAAATCACCTCACCTTGAGTTCAACTTATGAATAAAGTATAAGTTAGGTGCATAAACAGTGATGAAATAATTTATTTTCCTCCTGGTTTTTCAATGTTTTTACCTATCTTCATAGATGTTCTCTCTTTATCATGTTGTCATTTTGTCTGTTCTAGCTGCAGTATGATTTGATAATAATACTGCTCATATATGAGTGCTGATCCAATACTGTGTAGATGAATATGTATTGGCCTAACTGAAGGCAGTGTGGGTGGGCACTTGCACAGGGACACAGTCACTGTCACTACATGGTTGTTGTTTTGCAAAGCCTGCTTGTCTTCTTAACAGCAGTGTGACAAAGCAAATGGTGTTATCATTTAAACAATTCCATGAAGCTTAATTTTGACAATTGATCTTACGATGATGGTAATTCCTTAACCGAATTTATTTTATTTCACATGAGATATCCTAATGTATTTTTTACTCTTATTCCCACCACTGTATTGACATGTATATCTGAGATAGGCATAAACAGGAACAAATCAAATAAAAATAACATACTCTCTAAATCTTTATATTTGCTATTTCTTATTTGTTTCAAATGGCAACATGGTGTACTGCAGTCATAATGGATTTTTGTTTGTCTTGACCAAATGTGTTTACTTTTTTCAACAACAAGTAAACTGACAAAGGCACAGAAAACTGTGATGCAGAAAACAGAGAGTTTCCCCACAGGCAGTGAACTTAACACAATAGTCCCATTTAGATGAATGATGCTCTATTATTTGCTTAGGTATTATTACCAGTATTGTTATTTGCTTAATTAAGCAAAAAAAAAAGAATAAGTGTTGCATACTAAAAAAGACAAGAAGATTAAAAGACATAATGTATTTCTAAACTTATTTTCCCTTTTTTGGCATGGAAATAATTTTTAAATTTTTGTGTTCATAAAGTTAAAAACTTTCTATAAATTTTAAAATGTATCTTGCCTGCACTGGTGCTTTACATTGAATGCTTATGGGGCACGGAGGGAAAGCTTAAAAAATTACCAAATACATCAATTTTTCAAGCTAAAACAATTGTCAAGTATTGATGCCTTGTGGTCCTCTTTGCCCCATACCCCCAATGTAAAGTGCCAATGTGGGTAATGTATTTTTCTTTAATTTATTGAAAGTGCTTAATTTTAGAACACAATTTTGTATTGTAATATAAGTATACACAATGTTTGTGAAGAAACAACTTGTAAAATATCAAACTTATTTTTTAATAAATGCTTGAGAATCACATTCAGTTCTTTTTTTTTTTTTTTGTCCAGCACCTCATGATTCACGGAAACCCCCACATATGATATACCATTTGACTCGTCTTGATTTCTAATTATACAATACATCAAGCTTTTACGCAGGAAATTACATCCACATACCAATAGGAGTCCTCAACAAAAATGAGTAGAAGGACTTTCAATTTTACATGCCACATCAACTGACGCCAGACATTCACCTCCTAATGGGATATAAAGGGTCAAATTTACTCCTTTTCACAAAACTTTAAAAAAATGGGTATTGGTAATTTAGTTCATTTTTTTTAGTTAATTTTAATTTTGTAGAGTTTCATTTTTTGCTATTTCAAGGTTACTGATCATGAATATGGTCATATTTTTGTTATTTGATTCTTTACCAATGATCATAGTCCTCTAAGAGCTACACCCAGAATATTAAAAATTACAACTATTATACATAATCATGTAGGGTATCATTTTAGTCTATTTCAAGGTTAGTGGTTACAAATATGATGTTACTTTTGATTTTGATCCCATACTAGGGATCTAGCCCCTGATGGACCTTTATGAGAGGGTAAGAAATAAATGATTATTACAATCAAGAATATTAAATCTTGAAACACTTAAAATTAAAGCATTTTTAATTACTCAAATATTTAACACAACTATTCTTCTTTATTATGTATTTCTACCTCCTTTTCTTATAAACACCCCAAATTAGGTGCTTACGCTAATTCAGACTTTCAACCAATTGCAGATGCATGCCGATACAGCCCTTGACTGAATCCATGTGTTGCATACTGCTTTACTGTCATTTTGTTGTTACTGGAAACCACATAGTGTTCAGTGAACAGCACTGCTTCTGTGGTAATGTACTATCATATCAGTCTAGATATATTGAAAACAGTCTTTCTATTGAATCAGATACAAATTAATTTTACATTTTTATAGGCCAATATTGATGTGGTGCTCTATTTATCATGCATCCCAAAGCCTCATTAATTATTAAGCAGTACCAGTAATTTCCTATTAGCCTTGCTTTACTTGATAATTATTCTGCTTTATTGTAATGCATATACAGTTGCTACAACATTCTAAAATGTCTGCCAAGCTATTCCCCAGAACTGATTTTTGCTTTACTACTGATAAGCTCCAGCTTCCCATGACTGTGCAATTTCAATAAACGGGTAAGAGCAGGGGTGTGGAAATCAAATTGTTTTCTACTTGTCCACGGATAAGTAAACTTAGAAAATCCACTTGTCCGCCAGTTAAATTCACTTGCCCATAAACAAATAACAAAAGTGAAAAATAGTTTATTTTTTCTGATCTCTTTTATTGATACCAAAACTGCCTTCCATTTTAAAACTGAAAAAAGTTCTTTCAGGGAGTAGTATTTTGCCACCTTCCTCTAGAACATTATATAAAAGATCCCCTTATCATTTTAACTCACTAATAAACAATGCCTTCATTATAGCTACATTAGTTCTGTTTCACATATTACAGTTACATAACAGAACACTGTCCTGATTCATTTTCTGCCATGTTCTTCAGCTTTTGTCTTGCAACATCTACTCCCCCAAGAATCTTTACCATCTCAGACAACATGGGCTGAATGCTGTTCATTTCAGCTTGAGCTGAACTGCATGGTTCCTGGACTGATGGTCCTGCAGAAGTGGATGCTGATGACTTTTCAGGATTTTTATGAGTGATGTGCCTGTTGCCAGATGACAGCCAGAATTCCACAGCTGGTAGTGGGTCAAACTCTTCTAAAGGTTTGCCATCAACAACATTGCGCATCTGGTTTTGAAGGTTTTCCTGAGTCAGGCGAGTTCTTAGAGAACTCTTTACTAAATTCATATTGGAGAATAATCTCTTGCAAGAAGGTGTGGAAGGAGAAACTGTAAGAAACAGTGAGATCAGCACACTAACATTCTTCAGAGGCTCTTCCTTCCTCTGCAGAACTGAGGTATAGACAGCAAGTGGATGGTACTGCCGTTGCATTGATATCTGCACTTTCAGTGCTTGCCGTTCAGATGGTGCATGTTTAACTTCCTCATCAGTCAACAAATCATTATACTGCTGACACAAGTTCTTGATTTCATAGTTTCCATAAGTGCTCAGTTCAGACAGAGTGTGTGGCCAAATTCTGAAATCAAACACCCTCATATCTGACACAGGAGGGTTATCAAGGTCAGAGAATCTGGTAAGTATATACTGAACCATGCTTTCCAGGAGATAATGAACATCTCTGTCTTCACAAAAATCTCGGAAACCACTAGACAGCTTTAAGTATACATCAAATGTACTAGACTCCTTGTCAAACAGGTTATAAAACTTTGCAAGGTTTTCTCCTGGCTCCTTTGTCATGGCATGCAATCTGGTGTACAAGGTGTCAATGGCCTCCTTAACTTCAAATATCAGCAAGTCTTTGCTCTGGAAAAGAGTTGAGGTGGCTGTAATAGCAGAAAGTACATCCATCATCAGACATAGATACTTAATAAATTTTACTTGCTTGAGGTCATGTAGGATGGCTTTAGCCTGCCCCAGTTCATCTGCCTTGTTTGATATGGAAAGCATCTGTTCCATGTGGGTAACAGTTACATGTAAATCCTGGCTAACAGCTTTCAGTGCTCTGGACTTTGATGATACCCATCTGATGGCTTTTATTTCTGAATGAATAAGCAAGGTTTCATTCAAAATTGACGCAAGATTTTGCAGCTCACTTCATCTCTTTGGTGAAAAAGAATAAAACTTGCAAATGCGCTTAATGGTGTCTTCAAACTTTTTCAGATAGCCTACGTCTTTTACAGCATCAAACTAAACTGACAGCACGAAACCAACTTGTTTTATATAAAAAATTCTCTAATCAAAAACGACCTATAGACAGCTCATCAAAATTGAAGTTATCATGCAATAAATTTCTTAACTCCTCAATATACGGTATCACAACCTACGCAAAATCGCAAATTTCAGGAAAGATTAACTGCCTAACAAGCTTTGTTATTTGGTGAAAAACTTTGGATTGCAAGTAAAATGACCACATTTTTATGTAGAAACAATGAATTTTATCAATAATATATAAAAGTTATCGATTATAATGAAAAATCATCAGATTACATCGTAATGTTGGCATGAAAAAAAATGACCGCATCTCCAAGCATGTAAATAGTAAGGTAAAATACTTATGTAAGACCGTAAGAGTGCTTCCCCTTTGAAAAATCAGCCGTCATTTTGTAAACAATATTGAAGACCAATTTGAGACATGAAGAACATGCTTAAGTAGACTGTTTCCGCAAGTACGTACCAAAATGTTTAAAACTTGAAAGTAGTGATAAAAATGTGCCCTGCACAGCACAAATTGCACTTGTCTGCGGACAACTGAAACCAGAAAAAAACCCTTGTCCGACGGTCAATTTACCTGTGTCGGACGAGTTGGCATTGGATTTCTGCGCCCCTGGGTAAGAGGATGGATGAAAGCTATTCCTCAACAATTAGTTTGTTTATTATTCTCACAACTGAGGTTTAATAACAATTGCATTGTTAATTATTGTGAAGTTTTGTTGTGAGGTAATGTGAATGAAAGAAGAATGATTACCTTTTAAAAGTTACTTTTGATGTTATATTAAGTTTTTGTGTTGTTTTTTTAACAATAGAAAGTTACTGAACTTTAAAAACACATTTTTCATAACATACATTGAGTCATGTCTGAGGATTTCATTTCTCATGATTTCGAGCCTGCAAAGTTGAATGAAAGACTCCAACCCTTTTACCTGTCCATAGGAACATTCACACTAACACTCAAATCCAGTCTGCCTTTCACTATAATTTTTTTTTAATTCAGGATTAGGGAACACCAAAATCTTTTGTAGCAATTTAGAATAATTGAAGGGTTACATGAACAGGACATTATGGATCCTTCATATACTATATACAGCTCAACTGTTTAAATTTTACATTATCATTCAAATTAATCTGAAGTCTCACTGCTTAATCTTTTTCATCTTGTATACATGTGCAAAACATAACTATAATATTTCACCTGTTTTGCTACTACTATATATTTTTTTTTGGGTATTTAAAATCAAGAATAATTTTCTTTATAAGTATCAAGATGCCTTTTCCTTTATAGTCATAGCTGTTCGCAAACCAATGCATATTGTAAAACTGTATGAAAGTTGAGGGTGAAGTAGTCAACATAAATCTCTTTGAGCTCCAAACAGAAGGTGTCCAAGGAGATAGAGTGTCTAGGGGTCATTTTAGTCACCATTGAAACTGAATGGATCAAAACTGACTCACTACTGAAGTATTAAAGCCCTAGTGTATGGGTTTCAAAAGAAGACACATGAGCTGCAAACACTGGAGCTGTGGAGGCCATATTTCATAAGAGTTTAATATAGATGCTCAAAAGTTTTTTTCTTTGCACCACTTGTTGCTAGCATCTACAATTCAATTAACGGCAGACAAAATCATGCAGGTGTAAATGGAATTTAAACATTCATGATAAATGATGACACTAGTCACACTAGTGCTGAGCATCTTTCATCTCCAAGGGTTTGCTTTCATACAACATGAAGCAGCAACCCAAGGTGAAAGATAGGGTGGGTTGGAGTGTTAGTGTGAAGGGTCCTAAAGACAAGTAAAAGGGTAAAAGGGTTGAAGTGTTTATCTGACTTTGCAGGCTCAAAATCAAGACACTTGCCATGTCAAGTAATTTCAGAAGTTTACTTCTAGTTCAGCAACAAGATATGCACTTGAGGATTCCAATGAAAACTTAGGGCAACAGTATCCAAGTAAGACAGTAAGCTAAAGGCACATCTTTAATCAGAAAGAAATGAGAATTCAGTAAGAATCAATGGGTCAAATAATCTGTTAGGAATATTCTGTTATCTTTATAAAGACAAGGATGTGAAGTACTTGAATCAGGTAGCTACTAACTTTGGACTGAATAATCTCCCCTCATAAACAAATCTTTGTTAGGTTAGTAGGTTCTTAAATTCTTGCCCTCCTTTGAACAGGAACAGGGCCCCACACATGGAAGTAATGTACACTTTCGGAATAAAACAGCCTTTTATAAACACATTTTAAATTATCCATTATTTCACTATCAGAATTTCATATCAATCTGACAGTCCAGCAAGATCAATCACATGGTTGCATTGCACATCACTAATGGCAGCTAAAATTTTCCTAACTACATGTGGACAGAACAAATGATTCCAAAGTGTATAAACATATATAAAGATATATTCCTATTAATGATCAAATATTTAGTATTAAAATTATAAAAACAGATTGGGTGATAATATTGTACCTGAAGAGTGCTTCCCATGTCCTTACTTTAAATATTTAGTTGTACTGTATTTTTGGAGCAGGATATGTTAAAGGTATTTCTTTCTCATGCTCTCCCTCTAAATGTCTTGAGGTTCAGACAGAAGTGAGCCCACCCACTGAGATGATATCTATTCTCTTATTGCTTCTATTTGCCAAAAGGCAGACTCAGGAAAAAAATACAAAAGAACTTCTTCACAAAAAGTGCTACAAAGATGGAATTTTCTGCTGATACATGCTCAAGCCCCGAGGACTGGTAAGCTATAAGTCTAGGATATACAGATGTTCACGTTGGCGCAAAGTTTATGAATGCTTTTATAGTGGCTACAATAGAGATAATAGCAGCAGGGCAGGACAGTGGCACAATAACTTACTGCTACTGTCTCAATGTACAAGGATTTTACTCCAATGTGCACATGTTCATTCCTCCATCTATTTGTGTTTTCTCCAGGTTGTGGTGAGTAAGTGTGTGTGTGTAAATGTGCTCTGTAATGCACTGATGTCTCATCCAATGTTGATTCCTGCCTTGAAAGCTAATGTTTTGATAATCTGTGGAGTCTAACACGGCTCTGAACTGGTTTAAACAGACTTGAAAATGGAAGATGGGTACAGCTTTCACTTGTGCACCCTTCTTCACAGAGATTAACTTAAAATTAGAGTTGGCACAATAGAGTTGGCATTAGTTTTTTGATCTCTATTTTGATATTCAAAAAGATTCAGATCTTTTGCCTTTCATTTCCATGATGAATCTGAAAGTGAGATGCAGGGCTTCTTCCATTTCCACTAGTGGCTTACTAGAACTGAATCTAAATTTACCATTCAGTAATACCATGTTTCTGCATTTGCCTTTATACTTTGATGATCTTAGATTGTAAATAGCTGAGGACAGCTGTAACACAACACACAACCTTCGCAAGATGGAGAAAATTAGTTCAGGGGAGTAACAAACTTTAAACACAAAAGAAGAAGTGTGCAAATGGGTAGATGGAAACCAGTTAAGTAATCACCGCCACAATCAATACAACTAACTAAAGGTATCCAAATGACTCTACCTCTTACAGACGTTATCAAGTGAACACAAGATAAAAGAATAAAAAAATAAGAATACATTTAATCTGATCTGTTTGTTGATACAGCAACCATAATAAGAGAAGGGAGTGAAAAATGTATTTTTAACAAGATGAGACATACACCAAAAACTAAAAACCCTCTAATAACTTATCTGCAACTCTAGTTGTCTTAATGTATCTTGATATTAGCACAAGAAAAATTATTAGAAGCAGGTTTTCACATTTGGGTTCTAATAAACTTCATGAAGGAATTAAGCAAACATGGCTTAAAAGTTAAGACCATTACTCGAAGCTGCAAGACAGCAAGTTCAAGGTTATCCCTGTATTACTGTGAGCTCTCAGAATGTGACACAACATAACTGCAATAGTATGTATTTACTGTAAGTGTAAAACACTTTAACTTTGGGTAAATGACACTTTATGAAATAAACACCTGATATTTATGATTTCTAACAGAAATAATAACATGCTCAAAGAATGCACTGAGTTCAATCTCAGCTGGTTAAAACATAAACATACAAATTCTTGAATAAAGCAGGGCATTGATTGTGTTATAACTTATACGCACACACACACACACACACATTATATATAAATACAAATCTAAATTACAGAGACATGCAAGTGCCAGCCATGAAACTGCGCCAACAACACTATACACATGTTATATCTTGCTAGCAGTTAATTTCTTGGAAACAATCAAGAAGCATTATAAATCTTGGAAAGAACATTCCTGGTAAATGAAAGCCTGTCTTTGCCCCACTGGAGTCCCGCTACATTTCTACTGCTTAGAATTATGACATTTCAGTTAGCGGACAAGAAAGAAATCTTTGTTAAGTCAGAGGTGAATGAAATGACATTAAAAGGAAAGAGGTGTGGCCCAAAAATAACTTATATAATGTAGACCAGAAACTGAATCTGCACAGTTGAAGGCAATTAACAAGACAAGCCAAGCAGTAAATAATTTAATGGATATAAAGTGTGTCTTGGACATCTCACTATTGTTGGGCAGAGACCCAAATGTAACCAAATCCAAATCAGCTGAACTCTATCCACCTTGCAAAATGATCCTGGGATAAGTCAAGATAAACCATGCCTAGCTAATTGGCTGGGTGAAATAACTCTAGGCCACAAAAGCAACCGTATCATAATTGTTTACTGGTTAGCCATAGAGTCTTTGAATTTAAGATTAGCAACTATTTAATGTATTCTAAAGATATTATGTTGGTTTAGACTGACTTGAATACTAACACCACAAGAGTAATGCTTGATACAGGCAATACAGCCAGCTTGTTTTCTATTCATATAAGTCAGGGTGTGTCTTATCACCATTACTGTTTACTCTGTACACAAGTGACCTGAGACAGAACAATGACCACTGCTCCATTAACAAGCATGCGGATGACACCATGCTCATAGGACGCATATCTGGGGAGGATGAAAGCCGCTATCTAAATCAAGTGGACTGTATGGTAAACTGGTGCAATAAAAACCTTCTCACTCTGAATATAAAAAAGATAAAAGAAATGATATTTGACTTTAAGAGACAGAAATCTGTATGTTCACCTATTATAGTTCTGGGAGAGGAGGTAGAAATAGTGACTGAATATAAATATTTAGGAACCTACCTAGATAACAGTCTTAACTGGAATACAAATACAAAAAAAATATTCTCTAAATGCAACCAGCACTTATTTCTCCTCCATAAACTCAAATTATTTAAAGTAGACAAGGACCTCATGTTGTCCTTTTATCGCAGTATGATCCAGTCTATGATTACTTTCAGTTCCATTGCCTGGTTTAATAGTCTGACAAACCAAAACTCAAAAAAGCTCCAGCAGATTACGAAGTATGTAGCTAAAGTTATTGGGGCTAATGTAGATGATTTGACTAGTGTATGGCAGAGGGCAATGTTAAAGAAACTGGAAATCATCTGAACTGATGACAGTCATCCATTACACGTAGAACTAAAGTTCAGTAAATCAGGAAGGATAGTCGCTTTGAAAACCCACACAAATTGCCCCAGGAACTCCTTTCTTCCTACTGCCATACGACTTTTCAATAAGAAATATCGGAGATAATGATTAAGGTTTTGATATATATCCTGTAACCTTTTTTTTGTGTAAATATGTATTATCTAACTGCCTTACCTTAACCTTTCTTGTTTCTATTTGTCTGTGTTATTTCATTCTGTCTGTTATTAGATGCAACTGAGAAGGCAAATTTCATGTTTTCTTGTGTAAACATGACTAAATAAAGAAACCTTAAACCTTAAACAACACAGATGTTCAATATGTAAAAGTTATAAATCAGTAACTCCCTTTTCTCTACCTCAGCCTATTTTGTGGAGTAACAAAGTCCTGATTTGAAGTTATTGTTCTCTACCAGAAGAAAGTTGTCTACCCTTAACATATAAAAGATTGCATTTGTATTTACATTTGACTGCATACAAACGTACCTCAAGTGGAGAAATAAACATATATAAGGTTTCTTGTTCCTGAATCAGGCGATGGAGAGATTGACCTGCACGAGGGAATATGAAGTCTTCAAAAGAATATTTCACATTAACAGCTACACTTTGCCCATATTCGCATGTATCACATTTTTTATAGTGACCAAAGATTGAAATGCAAAGACTTTAATATCATAAAAAGCTGTAAAATCTATGAGGACTATGAAATAAAATAGATGCTGCTTTGAAATAAGTAAATCCAGTTTGGTCATCATTTAAGGAAGCCCCTGGATGCCTCCTGTTAGGGATGTACCAAGCACAGAGTTCTGGTAATAGACCCTGGGCTCAGCAGACGAATTGTATCTCTCATCCACTGTGGAATTTCCCCATTAAGAGCTGGACTCTGTGAACTTAGGGAAGTCTGCTTAGCTGAACTCTTACCATTATCACCCTCACTGGAATAAGTACATTGAAAATGAGATAAAGTGGTATGAGCAACACAACACAACTTCAGAATTTTTTATATGCTTCTGATTGGTTTTAAAGCAGGCGAATAGATCTAACCACTAACGCAAACAGCCTGTCTGTTAAGAAGTCTGGATTCAGCTATCATCACATGTGAAGCAAAAATTATTGAATCTGCAGAGTACAAAATATCATTTCTTAAAGAATACAAATGTTCAGCACAGGCCTGGCATGTTTTCTTCAGCATTACCTGAATGAATTCTTGCTCAGTTTTGAAAAAAATCTAAAACGATACTTATAAAGAGAATTATATTTTTTTCCCACTTGATACTATACTGCATAATAGAGAGCAGTGCTTCTCAAACTATGTTCTTCCAAGGCCCACTAAGCAAAAAAAACAAAGATCCTCAAAGCCCCCTTCCCTCCCAATAACCTGAAGGAAAACAAATTATAGTAAAAATTCTTTGTGAGTGGCAATCAGCCTTGGGTACTTTTAAGTATAAAACTAATCCCATTGGGCTTTTTAAACACATTGATTCACTTTTGTATTGAGATTAAGCTCTGCTTTTATCATATTGAAAAACCAAAGGGCACTTTCCTCCATTAAAAAGTGAGGAAACCACAGAGAGGAAAGAAGGGACACTACTAGGAAAGGAGATTAAAGAGTGTTTTTTCTAGACTTCTAGGAACTCTAGGTCCTCATATCCATCAAGCCCATCACTTTCAGCTCCTTCAATTTTCAAATCAAACAGATACCATGCTTCCCAAGGAGGGGCCTTGTGGCCCCCAAGGGACAGCAGGCTTACAGTTTGAGAAGCAATAAATTATAACATTTGGTTGCCACTGAGCTATACAGAACAAATTGGAACTCTTTCAGTGGCGCAAAATAAGTCTTTGTGCATGAATTTTGGTATATGACATTACAACAGATTTTGCATAGTACTCTTTCATCTCATTTGGTATCTATCTATCTATCTATCTATCTATACATTCATGCACAAACACATACACACATACATAAAATTTTATTTTGTTCAGGCTGAGAAAAAGGAGAATATAGTGTATATATAAATATATAAATCACAATAAATGTTGAAAGTGTATGAGGTTTATTCAAAATTGTAAATATTACAACCATTTTTCTTTTCTTTACTTTCTCCTAATAGAAATAACCATTATGTATTGTAATAAGTATTCATTTAAACTCTTCTTCAGGAGTATATATATATATATATATA
>JANRMT010062794.1:4063378-4078919 GCA_026402145.1 Polypterus bichir lapradei
GGTGGATTTCCGGAGACTTGTTATAAATTTGATTAACTTAAATACGCAATACAGTGGACCCTTGACTTACGAACTTAATTCGTTCGCAAAGGCTAACCCATAATGCGTTCCAAACCTCCCACTACAACACTTACTTAACCTTTTCATAATAAAAAACACCAATATTTTTTCTAATGTACTAACCAAAAAGTTATAAAAAGTGCCTAGCCTACTTCGATTAGGCTAGGAGCATGGTGGCGCGCAGCGGCTCAGGGCTCTCCTTTTCAGTGCACTTTTTTGTTGTTTTTGTACTTTTTTTTTCCTTGTTTGTGCACGATCGGTTCGGCGAACATCCGCTACACCATTCAGAACCTTATAGACATCGGTGTCCAGAGCCAGACATCTGTTTTGAGTGTTTTTCATCAAACACGCACAACATCCCAGACAACATAGTGAGACCAGCGGGCTCTCCGTGGTTTGTTGTCGGGTCTAGGAGATGACACAGACGGAGGAGGGAAAGAAAGCAGAAGCGGGGCCACAGATACAGCGTTATGCTAAGGCTAAAAAACAACCATACAAGCCCTATACAGAACTTTTTTCTGCACTGAAGGAGCTGCTTTTAATCTCATTGTAGATGCGTATAGACAGTAAAAGGCATTCTATTCTAGAAACAATTTCATACTGTACTCACCATTTAATTTGACATCTTTGGGCTGCAGGAAGGGAGGAGGAGGAGGAGATATTTCCACACAATGTCCATCTTCGTTTCGAAATTACATCCACAAACACATGTATCTGGGCTCCGACTGACGCTACTAACGCTCTCGGTTGTTTGTTTACAATCGCGCAAGCGGATACACGTGACCGCATCCGTTTCGTAACGCAAGATGTGGATCGTGAATCAAAATAAATTTTATTTTAAACTTCCCGATAATTTATTATAAATTTTATTAATAAAATCAACAACTAAAAAACTTTTTTGAATAAATTCTTTAATTTAAAGTACCGGCATGCAAAGTTACTTCTTCATCTGAAAGATGGCTCTGTGGTTTCGTCATTATTTACTTCCGTATTCATCGGCAAAACCGGCATTGCGCTGGAAATCTGGAATCTGAAATGATACTCGTTGTATAAACCGAACCCCAAACTCCAAGCCAAAAATCTAGGACGAAATTCTCGGCTTGTATTCCGGGATCTACGGTATATATATATATATATATATAGGAGTAGCCTGGCATGGAATAACAGGTTATATGTGATATCAGCTTTGTGCAAGAGCTGCTTGTAGAGATGTAGTAGATGTAGCATACAAATGCAGAAATATCTAGCTTTAACTGTTTTCAAATTCTCCTTCTTCTGTATGATGTGAGGTTCTGCATCACATTTCACTAGATTACCAGATTCTATGGTTTCTGGTAATCCCATGATTCTGATTATATTCCTTCTTGATTTGCCTTAAGACCAATCAGTAATTCATTTGTTTTTCCAAAGCAGTTATACTTGCACCAGTAACAATGTTTTTTCAAATTGTTTCATGCAGGTTGTAAGTATACATTTGAAATATTCAAGGTGAGCTCCAAATACTTTTATATTTTTACTCATTTTACTGTTTATCTTTCATTTTTCTGTTTTCTATCAGCTTTACCCCAAAGCATTTAATTAAATGTACCTCCTGATCTTTTCATCTCCTTATTCAAATCATTTATGTTTATGTTCTGTACCTTCATATCAATCCCTAGCACAATTATCAACATGCTCAACTCAGGAGTGTTCTTTATACAATCTTTCATGCTGTGTTCTGATGGTATTATACAGTGTGTTGGCATTTGTGTGTTTGTCAGGATTTTAGCTTTGTGGCAAGAATGTCAAAAGTTCTCATTTCTGAGCTCATGTTCAGATTCACTTACAGTTGAGCAAAATGCTGACATTGACCCCTCCACAGTGGAGATGACCATCTATTTTGGGCTTATGTCCCATCTTCTTTAATTAACCTGTAACAGATCATGACACTTCACTGAATGTTTAAGTAAACTAAAGAAGCTTTTTAAAGGTATTTTGCTTTTCTTTAATGTTCTTTGTTCTCTTTGTTTTCTTGGCATGGTGCTCTATACGTTCAGAATTTCCACTAGAACTAGGTTAGGGGATCAAATATTAATAAAAAGAATTTTAAAAGCAGCACTCTTCCAGCAAAGTACTGTCTCAGTCATCCATATTTGAGTGTGGATAAGACCATTTCTTTTACTTCCTCTTCTGAGTCACTTTTCTCCTTTATTGTTGGCTTTCTCATTTAAGATTTAACAGTTTATCTCCCAGTTCAGTATATCACTTTAGCCTGTGGCAATCTTACTTCTTAATCTGAGCAAAACATTGTGTTTGTTTTATGATTAATTATTATGTCATACACATTGCTTGTTTTTTTTATTTTTTAGTTTTTTTCCTACACACATATAGTATGATGAGTACAAACTTCTAGAAGAGAACAGGGTTCTGAATTGGTAGATTTAAATGTGCAAAATTTTACACCAAAAGTCACAGGCAAAAAAAAGAAAAACAGATCTCTTCTTCAGAAGAGTAATAGTTAAAATGGAAATTAGAAATAAAAATAGACAATTAAAGCCCAGTGCTGCCAAGATAGGCACCCTTTAATCCATTAATTGTATTAAGTGGATTGGAGAATCAATATTGCTTTAAATGCAAAAGTCAACTGTAGTTTGTTTTTTTGTAGTAATATTTCCCTGTGTGTCAGCTCATAACTAAAGCAAAAACAAAACCCATGTACACTTCAAACATGAAATTGCCTCTATTATCTTGTCTCCATTTTACCAAAACTTGCACAAGATTGTTAATATAATTTTGGTCAATTTTCTCAACAAAATCAAATGTATTCTGGCATCTAAGCTGAATCATTTAAATCAGCCATTATTGAAACCTATGGTCTCTTTATAACCATAAACACATGCTTTAAACTACTTTAATTGGGTTAGCAAGCTGTTTCTATGCTATGCTTATGTCTAGTATTATTCTAACATGCACGTAGCTTACAAAGTAATGTTACATTGGTCCAGTTTTTACTTACACATTCCTGCTAATGCAAATCAAATAAACTGCCCCATTACTGACAAACAAATAAACACAACTGGGCTTTCAAATATATAACTATAAGTTTTACTATTAACACTGAATGTATCATGGTAGTACAGTGGTTAATATTGCTGCCTCTCAGCTCACAAAGTTCTGGATTCACATCCCAGTCTAGTCATAATCTCTTGGCAGTCTGCATGTTTTCCCCATGTGTGCATACATTTCATCTAGGTATTAAGGTTCCCTCTCACAAATCAGATATATGCAGGTTATGTTTGTAGGTAAAGGTACACTGTCTTATATTGGTGATTGTATGTGTGTGTCAAAACTTGGTATGGCACCTCATCTTCGTATTTTCTGCATTACGTCTAATGATGATGCCATAGGCTATAACCCAGCAAAGGCTCAAGCAGATTTAGGAAACTAACCAATGAATTAATGTGTTTCTACTATTATTCATTGGGTCTAATTTATAAGGGCTTTATCATTCTGTATAAAATAACAAAAATTCCTAACACAAATGTACTGAATCCTTTACTGCTTAAAAAGGGGACAAAAGGAAGCACATGTACTAATGTGGTGCAGAGAAATGTCAGCAAATTGTTTTTTACAAACCTAAAAAAAGAAAAGAAAAATATCCATTCTAAAAGTTTAAGGTGTCTGTTTTCTAAATTGGAAGCAAACCAAGAAAAGTTTCAAAATCTACCATATAGTTTCTAGTACATGGACATTCTCCAGCTGGCGACATTTCCATTTTCTCTCTTCCTATCCTTTGCTCTTTGATCTGTGTTTCTTTTGTCTTTCTCTTTATTAATATGCAACGCATTGATTGATTCATTTTTTACTGTAGTGTTTGTTTCTTACAATGAAATGCTCTACACTAAACAAAAGCTGGCAGAGTGAATATACAGCTAGGCTCTGCAAGCAAACCAGCAGATCTATCACACTGAGATTTAACAACGCGCTCTTCCAGGCCTCCAGACCTTTTCTATGGGCAGCCAAGCACAAAACCTTCAACACAAAGGATGTCAATCTCTTGTCACCGAAAAAAAAAGAAAAAAGTTACATGTGATTAGAAAGGAAAGCAGGAGACATTTCTTTATAGAAGGTTAATTAGACTAAGGAAACTCACCATGCCAGGACCACACCACATTTCCAAATAGCGCTAGACTCTAGAGTCAAAAGCTACTTAGACACAAGATGTGATGCAAATATCAAATAATTGCAGGATTTACAGCTATTACTAAGATTTAAAGGATGTTTTGTATCCATGGCAAAACCATAACATGATAATCTGCCTTTATAAACATCACACAATTCTACAATACTGCATTGTATTTTATAGTTTTTCAGCAGATCTGCAGTGGCTCCAACTTAAGCTGGTGAAGAAATTACACAACATAGCATTCTCAAACCTGCCTAACCTAATTCTACGTTGCAGAAGGAAAGAGCACATTCTGGAAGCACTGGTCACAAGGAAGGTAACTGCCCTGGAATGGGCTTAAATCTATCACAGGGCCCACACACACACCCATAAAGGAGCCTGCTTAGAACCACCATTTAACCCAACATCTAAGTCTTTGAGGACTTAGAAGAAAAATCAGAAAATCTGGAAGAAAACTCACAAGGAAATGGGGAGAACATGAAAACTCCATATAGCTATTGATTTGGAGAGCAGTTTGCTTCTGTGATTTTATCTCATAAAGATAAACATTTCCCCTATTGCTGTCAATTTGTTAAAAACAATTTAGCATTGTGACAATCCTGACACTTCTACTTTAAATGCCAACCATTTTCTAAATCATATGTTGGCTTTGAACTGAATCCTCTCATCAATAAGCTTGTTTCTCCACTAAGTTTGTAGAGTCAGAAATGCCTAATGGCGTAGCTATTTTGTGATATAACTAGGTAGAAGTTTCTTGCTATAATTTCCTACATATTATAGCCCTACCTATTACTTTTCCTAAAGACGTTTATTTACTGTATATGTGGCAATGTATCCTCTACAGCCCTTCCAATCTACTGTTATTTTATGCAAAGGGTTACTTCATTGTAAAACAGCTTTTCAAAATACCATCTTTAGCACTCTCTTACTTAGAAAAAGTTGGATGGAACACTAAAACAGGCGGACACTCTCCTTTTTAATCAAGCATGGAACTGTGCTTTCTTCCTAGTGATGAAAAAGGGCCACCCACCACTGAAGACCTCTGTTTAATCAGCATGAAGCCCCACCTCCCAGGCACCCTACATAGGAGCTGACATCAAATGATCCACCTTCTGGTGACCCAGAAGTAAGATTGGACAGGCTTCCATAGAAGGAAAAGGAACGGAGAAGAATGACTTAAAGAAGAAAAAAAAGAGAAAGAAAGGGGGAGAGAGAAACAAAAAGGAAAGTCAGCACGAGGCTGGGTCAAAAGAAACAAATAATTACTGTAGAACTCTGACTAGTAGTGTCAACTACTTCTAGAAAAATGTGGAATTTAAACAAAAAATGGCCTGTACCACTGTAGAACGGTGAGCTACAACACAATCTTCAATTCTTAAGTAATTCCAGAAAACTACATCTGTAAGAAAAGTTTCTTAAAAGCATGAAGCACCATATATTGGAAATGTTCAGACAGTCATACTAAAAACTAAGGAAGGCAAACAACACCTAGAATTTGAAATTAAACATAAGAATTGATGTCTGATTTAGAAATTGGTTTGGATGAAAGTCATTCTTTAGGTTGAAAAAGAGTAATAAGCTAGTACAGAAGGCAAGAGGATCTTTCTTATCATAACTGCAATAGTAATTGTAATTGGTTGTCCAGCGAATCTGATGACAATGTCCACTTCTGTCTAGCGATGAGTTCTTTGGTGAATAGTACTATCTTGGACCCACAAGTCCTACTGCAGATTGGACATGTATATCTGGTAGCAGCAGCCATGTGTGTTCCTCCTTAGTCTACTCTGGCTGCCCTTTCCTCCTGTAGAATACGTATCCTATCTTAACACATCTGCTGATAGGTATTATGGTCAGCTGTAAAATCCTCCAGGTCCTCATATCTTCAACTGATCCTTATAGCACTTCCTTTGCTCCCCAGCAGAGCGTCATCCACGATGGAGATGGCTATACAGCACTCTGCGAGGAAGCCAATTTGGGGGCATCTTTACCACATGTCCTAACCATCGTAGATGGCGCTTGTTGATCATGGCCGCAATACCTATGCAGTTGTTTTTTTTGAGTGTTTCAGAATGAGGCACACAGTCACACCAGGTAATTCCCAAGATGTGCTGTAGGCAGCATATATAGAAGTGTTCCAGAAACTGCCAGCTCCTAACTGCAATAGAACTCACTAAAAAAATAAAATTATCCTGTTTCACAAGCTGATTTGTGCATATAAATGATGTGATATGAACTGGGTCAGCTATATGCAATTATAAAACCTACTTAAACCAGGTCATGGGTCCAGTGAGAAACCAAACGATGGATGTGGTCCTAGTTCACTGCAAGGCAATATTTATACACACACTCAATCATACAGGGTTGTTTTAGAGTCCGCAGCTCACCACATACATGTATCTTTAGGACGTGGGAAGAACAGTGGAGTATCTGGAGAGAAATCCACATAGTAATGGGGGAACTCTACAAAAACAGTACTTGGACTTAGACCTAAATATCCAAATATCACTTTCTTCTAATAAATGAAGTGGGACAGAAAAGCTGGAATCCTTAGAGAAAACATTTATATAAACTCTAAACAGGAGGCATTTCAACTGAGACGGAAACATGAGAGACTGCAGTATTACTCACTGAACACCTTGCTACCCAAATTACTAAAGTATGTTTCCATTTTAAATAATATGAGTACCCAGTGCTCATTTGTCTCATGGTATTTTGATTTTACTTGCAAGAAATAATAAGGCACAGTTTTGCATTGCATCATTAAAAGTGTTTGCCATCACAAAACAGATCTTGAAACAATAATTAAAATTCAATATAGAGCTTATTTAATATTACCAGTCTAAAACTTACATTCACAATAAAATACACCTCTCTAAATTCCGTTGAACTCTGCTATCACAACTCTTGTAAAGTCGTCTCAGTTCAACAGTTCCCAAATCTGCTTCATTCAAGCTTGAGTAAATTTAACTTAATTTTAAGAATCAGTAACGCTGAACATTCCTCTCACTCATGACAGGCCAGTTCAGTGCATCTAACCATCCCAAACGCACAGCATATCTTTGCTCTGATGGTGGAAACTACAGCACTGGAACTATCCTCAGTATGGTTCCTTATATTTTATGCTTCTTTTGTCTTAAACATTCAAGACTTGGTTTGGATCTTGTCATTCTACATACTTTTGCCATCTTTCACCTAAACTTTCTTTATCCTTCCTACAGTGGAAGGCACATTCAACTTTCCAGTTTAAATCTGACAATCAGATCTCATCTAAACAAGAATATCATCTTACAAGTGGATAAGTGACTTTTTCATCATAAGCTTATGTCTTTCACTTGACCAAAATTTGGTCATCATCATCGTCATCAGCAACAATTCTACATTTACTTCTAACCAAAGCTCAAACCATAATCTCACAACTTATATATTTTATAATTATTATTTCAGATTCAGATCTCATTTGAGGTAAATTACACTAAAGATGACTCACTTCAAACGTACAATGAAATCTGCACTTATAATAGCAATCCATAAGCACTATAAAAATGAGTGGCAAAAATTATAGTACAAAAAAACAAAAAATGAACCTGGCATAGTATCCTTTCATTATCTATCTAGATGTTCGGTTAGCACTACATTGAAATATACAAGGATTTGTATGAATGACAATTCATACCACCACCTTAAACAGCACCAACATGATGATATCATATATCCTGCCCATAAAATCATATGCCATTTCTATGTGACCAACTATGGGTGTTTTTACTACATCATGGCAGCACCCATACCAAACAAAACAGTGGTGTAATAAGTAATTTATATCAGATCTCCTCCTAACATCAAACCCTACTCCTATATAAAAATAATATCATGACTTTAATTCTGTTCAAAAATGTTAGCTGAACTGAACACTCAACAGTAAAATAGTCTTAAACCCCAATTCTGACTTGACTGGTTTCTC
The DNA here is from genome assembly GCA_026402145.1 of Polypterus bichir lapradei. Lineage (NCBI taxonomy): Eukaryota > Metazoa > Chordata > Cladistia > Polypteriformes > Polypteridae > Polypterus > Polypterus bichir. The sequence continues at coordinate 4,071,565 of JANRMT010062794.1, forward strand.
GTCGTCTTGTCATCCCTGCATGTAGGCCCTCCAACCTGCACAGAAAAACTTTGGGGTTGGTGGCAGAATTAGCACTCCAGCCTCCATAAAAAAATCTCACACTGGTTTCTGACCTAGTGTGTTGCCGAGGTGTCACCTGTTGCATGGCTGCACTCGAGTCTTAATCTGGGATCCTGAGTTGGTTTGTCGTGTGGTGGGTGTTGCAATGTGCTGTATCAGTGCGTGCTCCTAACCTCTCTCTCTCTCTCTATCTCTCTTTCTCTTAGTGAAGATGCATTCAGTTTTGTTCCACAGGAAGAATTAACCACTGAATCTCTAGAAATTTACAATTTACATTGGGATTCAGGCTTCACAATATATTATTCCCATGATATGAAAAGTACTGTATATTTAGAGATACTGGACAGACATTCATAAATCAAAATCAAAAATCATAGATCTGTGCATGAATATACTAGTTTTAATGTAAGTTTTTGTAATTCTTTTTTTTGGTTGTTAAAATAAAATAATCTGAAATCTTAACATTATTTGCACAGCAGTAATGAAATAAAATGTTGCATGATGATTAGCACAATAAAGTAAAAATTTCACTGTACTGTGTCCACATGAAAATAATGAGCATATAAACTTATAAAGTTACTGTGCAGTGCAAAACCAACTTAATTTAAATATACCTTTTCATTTTCTGGGTTAACATTAAACGTTGCTCAAACATTCTTTTTCTTTTTATTCCCTTCTTGAATGAAGAACTTATAACACTGTATTTCTTTTCAAGAAAAATGACAATTTCAACACACTACATGAAGCTGTGACAATATCCCCTGCAGCTGAAAACACTCACTCATTGCATTTGGACGTGGTAAGGACAGATTCCCAAAAGCAAGTACTGGGAATTTTGCTGCTTTCTCTCCTTGCTATGGTAGAGCATTGCTGTTATAAGATCCACTGCTGTACAATTCCTCCTTGCTTTAAATGAAAACTGTTTCTGAATCAGTATCAGTGATGTCTCAAACACTTGCGTTCTCTGCAGTAACTATGGCTTGCTGGTATTAGCCACAGGTCATCAATCATATATTTTTGTGCGTAATGTATTGGTTTACATGTGAATACTATTGGTTTATGAGTATTTACTGTTGGTTTGCATGTGTAAAGTACTGGTTTCATTCATATGAACTACATTGGCTGTATAGTATCGGTTTGTGCGTGAATTACATTGGTTTGTCTATGTATATTACTGGTTTGCATATGAACTACATTTATTTATACTTGTATACTGTATCACTGGTTCAGGTGCATTTGTTATTGGTTTGTTAGTGAACTGCATCAGTTTGTACTCATGTAGTATCGGTTTGCATATGAACTATATTGGCTTGCATTCATATACTGCTGCTGTGCTGGCCTAGCAATATCGGTTTTGTGCTTGAACTTTATTGGTTTTACATGTCAGAATTGTAACAGTTTTATGTGTGTACTATGCCAGTTCCGCGTATGAAACATACTGGTTATACATACGCATCCTGTTGCAGCTTTCTGCATGAACTATATTAGTTCTAGGTGCAAACTATTTGTTGTTCACGTGATCTTCAGCAGCAACGTGAGAGGCAAGAAACAGGCAGAGAGTCATGAAGCATGAAGAGAGGTGGGTATGAGTAGATCTGCTTTAAAACAGCTCAATATTTTCTATTTCACATTATATGTTTGCAAAAGGACTTGGTGGTAATTACTACTGCCTAACAGTACCTACCCTTAGTCTAAAAAGAACACATGGCTGATGTTAGGTATTCGTATTCGGCCATTTTCTTATTCACTCCCAGCTACATGTTTGCTTGCAACCAGCAACTGCACTTATTCACACAGCTTTTGCAAACCAGTTACTTGTTCTAATGGCAAAAAATTCTACATTTACGACTGACACCTTTATCCAACACACAACATTTAGATACTACTGGTTACATGTCTTTTGCCCAGTCCTTCCCTGTACACCTCTACATCACAATGCTTGTACAACTACAACATGTATATTTATTGGCATAATATAGGAAGGTAGTCATTCTCAGTAAAATACAGACTACATACAAAACAGCTAACTTGACTAACACGAAACACTAAAAAGAAACACTACAAATCTCTTTGACTTGGTTACTGACATTGTTGTGATATAACCAGATATGCCAGATCTCAGCAGGTGAATGCTTCCAAGTTTATGAACCCGTAAGTGTGAAAGTGGTCTATTAAACTGTTTTAACGCATAACTCAGTGTCCTGCCTGCTTCTCTTCATGGTCTATTTCTATACCATTCCTAGAGTTTCTTTTTCTTTCCCCTTCCATTGCTGTTTGTCGATCATATGAACAACCTATACAATTCACACACAGAACTAATATAGTTCACACTAGTGAAAACCAATTCTTTTCAGTAATTCAATTCATTTAATTCAGTTCACTTCAAAAACAACAAGAAGCGATATTCTAGATTAAAATCTACAAATCTGTAACAACTTTAACCACCAAACAATATAAACAATATAAAAAGCAAGCAACAAAATAAATAATTCACACATAATTATAATAAAATAAGCAAACATTTTTCTTGTCTAGATGTCGAAAGAAACATCTTTTATGACTAAATAAAATTAATTTCAGTTTTAGATTAACCTCCTGCAATTTCCTTCTTTTATATCTTGTCCTTTATGATGCACTCTCCCATAAATATATCATCAGTGAACAGAACTAAGATTTAATGTACTGCAAGTTTCTTGTCTGCAACTCTATCCTCCGTTCAGTACACAAACTGATTCTTTCAGTGAACTTGTTCAGTGTACTGTACTGTAAGTCTTTTGTCTGCAGTCTGTGTATGAATTTGCAATGGTTCTCCAGATCAGTAGGGGCATACTGGTTGTGTACTGAGACGGTCATAGTCACTCAGTCAGAGTGAACTGATCAATGGGAGATGTTTGGTGACATCTACCAAGTCAGTGGCTAGTTGTCGTCATGACCATTTTTCCGAAGACAGCAGCCATTTAAGTGAAGTTAAGATGATAGCTCCAGATTGTCGCAGAATCTATACTAATAAAAGGCAAAGCCCTCACTGACTCACTCACTCACTCACTCACTGACTGACTCACTGACTGACTCATCACTAATTCTCCAAGCTCCCGTGTGGATAGAAGGCTGAAATTTGGCAGGCTCATTCCTTACAGCTTACTTACAAAAGTTGGGCAGGTTTCATTTCGAAATTCTACGCGTAATGGTCATAACTGGAAGCTATTTTTCTCCATTTACTGTAATGGAGTTGAGCTCGAAAGCTGGGGGGGGGCGGAGTTTCGTGTGACATCATCACGCCTTCCACATAATCACGTGAACTGACTGTCAACGCAGTGCGTAGAAAACCAGGAAGAGCTCCAAAAAGTGCTGAAGAAAACATGCATTATATAATTGAGAAGGCAGCGAAACAATAAGAAGCAAGCGAGTGACATATACAACCATATTCATGAGTGCTGCTACTTCGGAAACAAAGCACGGTGTAAACCTAAAGTTTAAATTAAGTTCATAGACAGGCTGCCGCTGGCGTTTGTCATGCCCACGGGTAATGCGGGATACAAGTTTAATAAGAGGACGCAGGATATAAACGAGAGTTTTGATCACTTTGTAACTAAGTTAAAATTGCACGTGAAGGGCTGTGCTTATGCAAATTCCGAGAGACTGTGTTTGTGGGGGATTGACAGTTAAGGCGGGTGGGGGAGTCACGTCATCATCTCCCCTCCCATTCACCTCATTTCGCTCTGAGCTGAGCTCCGCAGCTAACGCAAACGCAGTGTTACGGAAGCGACTTTGTGACACTGCCACCAAATACTCACAGAAAAATCCACAAGTTAATACACACGCTGTCTCTACAGTTTCTCCACACTGAATCCTCCATGCACTACTTACAAAAGGTTACATTGACAATCGTGTTACGTTATTTTTAAAATGTTTCGTTTTCTTAGCACAAGCACAGCTGAGAAGCTTCGATGCATGTGCTCAATAACGCATTAAAAAATCACGCATTTAATCACACTTTGCATTACAAACAAAGGGGAACTTCTGTCAATGCATGATTTCCTGGTACACCGATTACATTGATCAGCGCTTCCCGATTCATTTTACCCTCGCACCCCCTTGGTTTGAGAAGAAGTATGAAAAAATATGAGGTTAACACAGAAAGACATCACCAATTGAAGCTTTATGAATAATCGATTCGCCATCAATAATTGTTTTGGTAAAGCCATACTCAATGTAATCCTCCTTCCATTTTATAATTTTTCCGCCACTAGCCATGATTAAATGAACGGTAAAAAAGTAAGAGCGAAACGAGGGTGACTTATTCAGGCAGGCAGGCGACAGCTCAATAGATCGAATTTGGATATAAGTCGGTTCTATTTATTCACCAGAAATATCTTTGTTAGGAATGGAAGTTGAATTTAGTCTTTAAATTTCTATGGTAAAGAAAAAGTTATGCAATGATGACTAAATTTAACTATATCAAGTCAAAACTTTTATATATAAAGTCATTCCCGAATATATAAAGTCAAACCTTGATTATATAAAGTCACTGTCGGAATAAATAAAGTCAAAACTTGAATATATAAAGTCAGCGTCGGTATATATAAAGTCAAAACTTGTTTCTGAATATATAAAGTCAAAACTTGAATATATAAAGTCAGCGCTGGAATATATAAAGTCAAAACTTGAGTATATAAAGTCATTCCCAAATATATAAAGTCCAAACCTGAGTATATAAAGACGGCGTAGGAATATTTCTGAATATATAAAGTAAGCGCTGGAATATATAAAGTCAAAACTTAAATATATAAAGTCAGCATCGGAATATATAAAGTCAGCGCTGGAATATATAAAGTAAGCGCTGCAATATATAAAGTCAAAACTTCAATATATAAAGTCAGCGTCGGAATATACAAAGTCAGCGCTGGAATATCCATCCGTTTCCCAACCCGTTGAATCCGACCACAGGGTCACGGGGGTCTGCTGGAGCCAATCCTAGCCAACACTGGGCGCAAGGCAGGAACCAATCCTGGGCAAGGCACATGCATCATTTTCAAAACATTAAACGAACAATGTTTTTTTAATTTATTTTTCTGAATACGTTTTTGTTACCTTAGTTCAGTTCAGAGTCGTTTCAATCAATATATTTTGACTTTCACTTTATATATTCAGGAGTGAGTTTATATACTCCGATGTTCACTTTATATAATCAGGAATGACTTTATAAATTCCGACGCTGACTTTATATATTCAGGTTTTGACTTTATATATTCCAGCGCTGACTTTATATATACCGACGCTGACTTTATATATTCAAGTTTTGACTTTATATGTTCGGGAATGACTTTATATATTCAAGTTTTGACTTTATATATTCTGACGCAGACTTTAAATCAATGTATTTGCCTGTTTGGCACCCCATAGTATATGTGTGTGTGTATATATGTACACATATATATATACTAGCAAAATACCCACGCTTCGCAGCGGCGAAGTACTGCCTTAAAATTTTTACTAAGAAGACAATTAAACCTTTTTAAAACTGAGGGAAAATATACCAATAATTATTTGTTAAGGATCTCTTTGTATGCCACGTTGTCAGTTCGGCCCTCCAGTTGTAATATGACCAAGCTGTAGCTGTGCGCTGAGCTTACTCTTGAGCATGCAACGTACAGTTGGCCATGTGAACAGTAATCTTGTTTCAAATCTCACAGCTTGGATTGCTGCTGTCATAATCAGTTTGAGTTTCATTGTTTGTTTCAATTACGACAGTATTTGTAGGACTTGTGTTGAAGAGACATTCGGCATCTGTCAAGCGTTGTAAGTATACAACCAGTTTCATTGATAACTTCACATCCAGCTTTTGAGAGTTTAAACATTTCTAAACATCAAAGTGTCCACTACTGAAATCGTCACCTGTGAATCTAAGATGTTTAAGAGGCATTGGCGGTTGTCGAAAGGTGTAAAATATTTGGCCATTTCGGTACACTTAAGTATTTCACTCTTCTAGTGCTCCTGTGTAGTATAATTATCTCCTGTACCGTCATCGGTCCACACCTTGAACCTGTCCCAGTCATTCAATACATAAGACACAATGTTCCTCCGGATATCAAGAGTGAGCCTGATATGGCCGTGCAATATGTAACAAAGAGAATGGAAAAGGCAGGTGCCATCTCCGGGCATGGAAACCACTCCGTAAGTGACAGTTCTTTGATCGATGGTGATCACCTCGATAGACATGTTAATGGGGGTACGGTTGGAATGATAAAGGAAATGGGTACCTGACCAATGTAAAGTAAGTCTAAAATACCTACACAATAACTATAATCGTAATAAAAGAACAATAAAACAGCGGAGAAGCCATGGATTAAATAAAAAGGCTGTAGTTATCAGCAGGGAGACGTGAATACCGTGGCGAAGCAAGGAAGGGAATGTAGAGACTGGAGCGACAGACGGCCATATATAGGTAGGCAGCCAACAACGTGGGAGGCGTTGGGATGGGGGACCCAACGCCGCCTCACACGGTGACCGAGCTGCAGGCTATGGACTTATATATGTACGTAAGTAGGATTCAGTTAGCGTTGGGAACCCGCGTACCAAATTTCTTGAAGATGGGCCCATAAGTAACAAAGACCGTTGAAAAGTTCAATATGACGGCCGACAGTGGCATCATATCACCGAAATAAGTACCAAATTTCAGCCTTCTACCTACACGGGAAGTTGGAGAATTAGTGACATTGGAAAGTTCAATATGGCAGCTGACAGTGGCGTCATACCACTGAAATAAGTACGTACATCGGTTTTGGTTAGCGCAGGGAAGCCACCTACCAAATTTCGTGAAGATGGGGCCATAAATAAGAAAGTTGAACATGGCGAACATTGTCAACTGTTATGACCGTTACGCGTAGAATTTCGAAATGAAACCTGCTTAACTTTTGTAAGTGAGCTGTAAGGAATAAGCCTGCCAAATTTCAGCCTTCTACCTACACGGGAAGTTGGAGAATTAGTGATGAGTGAGTGAGTGAGTGAGTGAGTGAGTGAGTGAGTCAGTCAGTCAGTCAGTCAGTCAGTCAGTCAGTCAGTCAGTCAGTCAGTGAGGGCTTTGCCTTTTATTAGTATAGATATATATATATGCCAGCAACACTCATGAAAATGACAAAACAATTACATTGTCAATCATGTTACGTTATTATTAAAATGTTTCCTTTTCTTTTTACTTCTCCGCTGCCAAGCGCAGGTATTATGCTATATATATAGATAGATAGATAGATAGATAGATAGATAGATAGATAGATAGATAGATAGATAGATAGATA
>JANRMT010062794.1:4089760-4160865 GCA_026402145.1 Polypterus bichir lapradei
TTGTCAATCATGTTACGTTATTATTAAAATGTTTCCTTTTCTTTTTAGTTCTCTGCTGCCAAACGCGGGTATTTTGCTATGTATATATATATATATATATATATATATAGATAGAGAGAGAGAGAGATGACAACAACACTCATATCAATGACAAAACAATTACATTAACAATCATGTTACGTTATTTTTAAAATATTTCCTTTTCTTTTTCATAACTTCTTTAACACACTACTTCTCCGCTGCGAAGCGCGGGTATTCTGCTAGTATATAATATCCTCAAAGCATTTCAATAGCTTTTTTACAGATGAAGTGATGTCAGGACAAACTTTGAGGTAGAACTGCTTATCATCAACATAACATCATGTTTGTAAGAACAGAACCTTGTGGGATGTCTTGTGTAAGAGGAGCTGGCTGAGAGAAGTTCCCATCTATATTAACAGAATTATGGTGGTTTACAATAACTCAGACTTTTTATATCTTATAAAATCAGTTACTGCCCTTCTGTCCTGTTAGTGAACACAACACAACTTGAACTAAACATTTACTCTGTAAACATCATGATAATGGAATTACATACACAATACAGAAGGCTTAATATTCACATGAAGTGGCAGCAGTTTCATAAAGCATGAAAATGGAAGAATACTTAACCTGAATAATATATAGGGTGGTCCAGATCTAATTATGCAATTTTAATTACGCTATAACTTATTAAGTTTATTACATAGAAAATCACCCGAAAAATCCCGGACCATTGAGAAGTTTGTGAATTGACGGCATGAAGAATCATCTTTGCACCGAACTGGAATCGTCCCCGCATAAATCAAAGTCATCCCGACGATCTGGATCTGCATAATTAGATCTAGACCACGCTGTACATTCAATTAGAATGGAAAGTAAATTTATTTTTGGGTTCTTTTTATCACAGCATACAAGTAAGAACTAAGCAGAGGTCAAGATAGCATGACAAGATAATGTTCTCTTGACATGTATGTCAAAGTTGCTTAGCTTGTCTTCAGTTTGGCTGCTAAGGCGGTGTTTGTTTTTTAATAAGTCCAGCAAGCACGGTAGTGTTTCACATTACTGACTTCCTAACAAGCACAGTTTGTTTTCAGTTTGCCCTTAGGATAGTTTACTGAGTCCATAGAAAATCCCACAAAAGTAAAACAGTAAAACAGCTCTGAGGAATTTGTAGCAGACAACAACAAAGACAAACCCAGGTCACATATATGTCGGCTCTGATTTAAGGCTATTTACATGCCAAAGCAAAACAAAGCCCCAGTCCCTGTCAGAGTATTTTTAGCTTGCCTTTGGTGTGGATAATACATTTTTAATTTGAGGGTGCAATGGTCTGCAAGCATATACCCAATCTATTAACCATGAGAGCCTATGCATGTCTGCTTTTCTTTCTCTCTCTCTTACTGCCTTGTCATGAGCTTCAATTTGTCTTGGACTGTGTGAATGGTTTTGCATATTTTTAAAGACCCTTTAAAAAACTGCAGGCCACACACTGTTCTTTAAAAATACCACCACTCTGTGCCTTTGCCCAACTTAAAAAGAGTTTGTCTGTATTTACATTTTGAATCTCCAGAAATATTAATTGCATTAATTGTATTCAACTTGTATTACTTTTTCAAGATATATATAATAATTGGCCCCATCTAAATAGGTTTTCCGACAAACACTATTTAAACATCACTAAACAAAAGCCTTCTGAAAAACATTATATAAAATCAAAATTAGCTGTGAGATTACATAATTTATATTTGAATGATCAATTAGTTGTCCTGCGGTGGACTGGCGCCCTGCCCGGGGTTTGTTTCCTGCCTTGTGCCCTGTGTTGGCTGGGATTGGCTCCAGCAGACTCCCGTGACCCTGTAGTTAGGATATAGCAGGTGGGATAATGGATGGATGGATGGATGGATCAATTAGTTATTTCATTCTTTAAACCTTTACCCTGGCTTGTGCTTAAAACAGTACAGGAAAATTCACACTGAAAAGCATAGTTTTGTAAACCTGTCAAAACTGAAATAAAATAAAAGCTGGTGAAGTTCTCACTTAGAATCTGGACATAAATGACCCTGCATTTGAAAAGGCAGGAAGGCTACAAAGAAAAAAATGTATGTATGTGTGTGGTGCCACCATTAAAGTTAATCTTTTTCTGTCATGAAGACACTTAATAAAACTTCATCAATGCTGAGTAGATGAATCAAAGCAATTTCATATCTGTTGTTTGGATCTTTAGTAATTTGTAAATAACTTCTAAATACTCTTTTTTTGAAGTAGCCCAAAATGTGTTGATTTGCCTTGCTATAATGGAATTTTGCACATACAGTAGATATTATACATTTTTCAAACCTGCTTAGTTAAATTTTTGGTTGCAATTGTAGTTATACTAAACTACACATCTGTACACATCCAATGCAGACACAGGATGAACTCTGACAGTCCAAACAGACAATAACCAGGCATAGTATCTGAGCCGTGTATGCTGGGAACTGAGAAGCAACAGTGCTAGTCAATGTACTATTGTGCACTAGTATATTTCCAGAAAATTGCTTTTTAATTGTTAATGATTTAAGCGGATCACTTATTTTACCAGTGCAAGTGTACCAAACCTGTTCTGTTGTCCTTTTTGAAAATGGCATCTAACAGATAATGTAATAAGGTTATATATACTGTATATATATGAATTACTGAAATAACTTATTAGAAAACTTCATACCAACACTATCTTCAGTTGCTATGGCCTCTGGGTGTTTATAAATTATACAAGATTTGATAGCTGAGGATTACTAAAGCATATCCTTTCGTAATGGCATGGACAAAAATGTTTTAAGATATCATCATAGACTATGATTTTATGACCCCCATATTACAAAAGGTCTAAATTTTCCCTCTAAGATTAAAAGCAAAAAATTAACATTCAATTGACCTTTAACCTGTCTTTGCCATTAAGGAGAAATCTATTACATTATCCATATCCCTAGTATTCACTTCCTTGGCCTTTTTCACATTTTACTGTGTAACGATAAGGACTTTAATCAGCCAGGAATTGTCATCATTAGTACAATAATCTCTGTAATGTCAAAGTAAAAACAAACTGAACAGATTATTATAAATGTATTCTAAAAATAGAAAACATAATAATCATAGAAAATAAAGCATTAATCTATTTATTTTGATACATGCAAATAGGCTCTAGTTCAACTAATTTTCTTTAGACCTCAGCTATTAATGGAATGGAGTTTACAAGTGTGTAGTTATAGTGCTTGACAAGGATTCAGATCTTTCAGTACAGTTTTCTAACAAATCGTCATAGTAAACATAAAAAGTATATCCAAGATATGATATTTGAATGGTACCAATCAGGGAAATGGCACAGGGACATTTCCAAGAAAATGCAAAACCCCAAAACATGGTAAAGTTATTATAAATAAAAGAGATCATTTGGAATTCATCAGACTCTAAGGCTAAACCGAAGCTGAATTTCTGATCTAATGAGATAATACAATTATCCTTCTGCCCTCAGCATTTACATGTATAATTGTTACAAGTGTAACATCATTCCTATTGTGAGGGCAGTATCATGGAATCTTTGGTGTACCTCATAGTCCCTATGTAAAATTGAGTAATCTTCTGCAATTTTGCAAAAATTGTAATGTCCAGATTTGCAAGGCTGAACAAAATTATTCTTGGTTGTACTGTCCTGTGTCCACTCACTTTCACCCAAAGTTATCCATAAGTTTTCTACCTTTGCTTGCAGTTTGTAAAAGTACCCATATTTATGTAGGGTACATTTCCACAAACATCTTTCAGAAGAATAAGAATGCATATTTTGCTCCATATCCATTGCTAGTCAGATTTTTCTCCTTATAGTATCCAACAAAACAATAAAATAAGATATGTTATATATACACTAATATTGCATATAATATAACCAACCAACTAAACTGGTCTACTACGCATGAAGTTGCCTTACCTCACTATACCAACATTAATTCAATCACCTTGGTATTTTTTTTTTCAATGCAAAGCGTATTTATTTAAGAATTTCAAAAAGAAGCATTACAGAGAGACTACCACAAACCAGAAAGCTCCCACTAAAGTACAATATATAAGAGAAACATTTAACAGCTATGTTGGGTTACTTTGACAGATATGGAATCTATTAGAGGAGCATCCAGTTTGCTTTGAATTGCTCTTCCTAAATATCTGTCCCTTACATTCTTCTCATTCTTTAGTTTGGTATGCTGGCAATCAGTCTTATAGCTCCAAACCCAATGTACACTGGCAAAGGATTACCCATTTAAACCTCCCTAGAAGACCCACTCTCCAGTAATCACTGGAACTGTAGTTATGAATTATGGACTTCCCCATAAAGTCCTCTTGATAAAATCAGTTCTTTCCATACATCACTATAATAACCAGATCAAAAGGAAGCTTCTAGGATTGCTACAGGGGCACCTCTTCTTGTCAATACACAGCAGAGCACCATTACTTCCGAGGGTTTCATGCTAACACCTGTTGACATTGTAAAATGTGATGTAGAATGAGGAATGAAGGCCAGATTAGCTTTACCATTGTAGAGTATCAATGAGAGACACCAACTGAACATAATGATACTACCATGAAAAACAACAGCTTATCAACTTGAAGAACTTCTAAATTAGTGACAATTATCAGGGCTTTATCTAAACACCAGGCAGTGCTTCACATTCCACACTAGTCAGTGAATGTGTGGAGGTAAAATGTGATCTCTGTTAATGTGAGTTTCTTTGAATATTCTTCTTTGAATTCGTCTTTGATCTAACGTTTCAGAGATGTTAGTTAGTTTCTTTGAAACTGACCTGCTATAAATGACTACAATTTGTGAGTAAGTGTACCTGGCAATGAACACTCATCCAAACTACAGGTGATCTTTGCTATGCAAAATGATACCCTTGGCCCTGTAGAGGAATAAGCACATTCAAAAATTTGATGAATATGTATAGTATTTACCATATATTACATAGGCACTCGAAGTGCACCTTGTCCATTTCAATTACAATCTGTTTTGTTTTTTTATAGTGTAAGTTAATCAGCTTAGATTTTTTGTCATTTTTGTTGTGAGCAGAAGGATGTTTATCACTGTACAAGCTGCTTTCTTTTAACTAACCATTTCACACTTCTTAAATTTAAAAATTATTAGAGGGAAGAAAATCAAGATGAATGTATTAAAGGATTTTCTTTTTCTTAAAGTTTCATTCCACCATGACGATGAGTGAAAAAGGTAGTAAGAGAAGTGGGCTTATCTTTATATAGTAAACCAAATTCAAGCAATATAATCTAATCCAGTGCAATGTTTAAATTAAATTATAGTTATTTAATACAATACATAAAATTAAAGTATTAACATTTTGCTACATACACTTAAATGTGAAAAAGGTGTATTATGTATCTATGTACACATCATGTTTGTCAATAGGACACTTGAGAATGCTTTTGTGGGCTTTTCCTAAAAAACAGACTTAATACAAAAATAAAAATCTAAAAATTAAACAGTATAGTATAACATCTTTATTTTTACCTTACCTCACCTTTTTCACCTAAGATGTGTTCATCTCTTTTCTGTACCATGCAATAAGTGTAATCAACTGTGAGCCTTCACTTAGAAACAGCAAGGATTTACATGGCTAACTACTCCTTATTTTTAGTTTTACTTTGTTTAAGTCATATATATATATATATATATATATATATATAAATGTGAATGTCATTTTAACTTAATGAACTAATCTGTCAAAATAACCCTTTATATTTTCTGTTGCTGTTCTTCTTGCTATAATAAAGTCTTGCTATGCAATTTGGTGTGATTTTTCATTCAATGTTGTGCCACATGCATTTTAGGACTTTCTCCCTTGGTCTGCATGAGCTTTCATCAATCATAATATTAAAGTTGCACATCAAAACTAAATACTTTATCTCTTACTTTTAAGATTAATGGTATATTTAATATTAATGTGCATATTTACAGTACTGATATAACTGAATATTTTCTCCAATCATATTCTTACTGTCCTCTGCCAACTTTGGACCTTCTGTTCACTGTTTCAAATTCTAATTTTATAGAAGGATATTTACAGACAACACTCTGTGTCTCAGTTGTTTTATGATTTATTATTATCTTGAAATGTCTTATAAGGTTAATCAACGTATTATTATCCTTGTATTCTGCTCATGTTTGCTTATGTATTATGCATTATATTACCATCATTTGTGAGGCCCAGAGCCTTCCACAACTTGACTAAAATATTTTGTAACACATTTTTTTCGTGGCAGATGGCTGAGGTCCATCCCCGGCCGGGACGCCACTTTATTATATGTTAAGGGGGAGCAGCCATGGACTGTACAATACCTCCCTCTGGATGCTAGATGGCTGCCCCCCTGGGTTGGAACGGTGCCTCGGTTTCCCGCAGGTCTCCATGAGAATTGGAGTTGACTGCAGCCCTGTTGGGTCCTTCAGGCGCTGCCAGGGGGTGCTGCAGCTGGGACTTCTGAGCCCTTATGGGCAGCGTATTCGCTACACCTGGAAATGCAGCTGGAACTCGGCAATCAACCACCTGGAGCACTTCCGGGTGGACTATAAAAGGGCCCAGCAACCACCACTCAGTGGCCAGAGTCGGGAGGAGGAGGATGAAGCTTGACCGGAAGAGTGGGGGTGCAAGAGAGGACTGTGTGGGTTGGTGTTTTGCTGTACTGGGGACTGTGTTGTGCCTGTGGGGGTCACGGGGAAAACGTGCCCCACAGGTGAAGAAAAATAAATCTTTGTTTTATTTTAACGCATGCCTCCCTGTCTCTTTGTGCCGGGTCGGCCACCCATATAGCGCCTTTGTTACACTACGTACAGTAATTAGAAAAAAAGGTAAGGTCTTGCTTGCTTTCCATTTAAGGAACATTAAGATACTGCTTTCCAGCTTTCTAAACAAATCTAAAAGCAACACAAAAATTCAACAAATGTACTTGAAATTGTGTATTGTGAATAGCCTCCATTTCAATAAATGTCTTACATTTTTATTAAAGTATTCATTTTTCTACTTGTTTACTTGAATATTCTATTAACAACTGACTTACTGTAACTGAAATAAGCATCTCTTCAATGGAAATATATTATAAATTCTGTTAAAGCTCCACAAATGCCATCCTCAATTGTTCATCACCATCAACGACTTTATAATTAAACTCTAAACGAGTGTTTTTCAACTGGTATGCAATGAGAGCTACCCGGGTGTGCCATATAGGCCCGCGTGTATGAGTAAGCAGGGGGATGATGCAGTTGGGAAAATACATCCAAAGTGCTCGATAAGTGCTGTGTCTGCAAAAGCCAACTTCCAGTATGTTTTTTTTTTTTTTTTTTTTCCCAGGGTCTCTGATAGTCCTGCCCCTTCAGACAGTTTAGCAAGTGTACAGATTTAATGTTTTTGGGGCTGGTAGAATCGTGGTGTGCCTTGGGATATTTTGGGTTACAAAAACTGTGCCACCACAGAAAAATGATTGGAAAACGCTGCTCTACCTATACCTTTGCTTCTGAAACACTAAAAAAGTTCTCTGTAACAATTATCTTTAATAAAAACTGACAATGTGCATTACTTGAGTGCTTATGTTGTAATCTTTGCATAAATTAGCAAAGATACTGCAAAATGTAATAATGGATAGGGATAATCATTACACTTCTGTTTTGTAGAATTTTGTCATTGTATTAGGGCAGTAAGCACTGAAAGCTACCTGGATGACTCGGCAAGTTAAATACAGTGGTACTAGAGACTTATTTTGGTTTTAGTGCCACTCAAAGAAAATGGATTTTGCATGTTTGTGATATGTCATTGATTTGATCTTCTTATAGGAACATGACATGGAAAAAACAGAGAGCGTAATTTTTACCTTTGCTATTTTTCCTTAATATTGCTGCAGGACTACCATAAATCCCCTTTCCTCACACTCCAGTGCACCTATGTTGGCATGTATAAATCAAGGCAATGAAAACTAGTACCACGTACTGACATATGGTAAGGTGTTGTGAAATATGTAAGTGAAAGCTTTTAAAAAAAGTTTAATTTCTCAAAATTTTTAAAGGTAGTATATAAATATGGTACTGGATCTGTATGTAATTCTTTAGGTTCACGATTAACTTTTTTGCATTATTGTTTCACAGTTTAAAAAAAAATGTTGCCCTGAACAAAGGACTGCCTGACTTTATTGCCTTGTTGCTGGCCCTAAATACAACAATACTTTTTAACACGTCAAACAGACCACATTAATTGCAAAAATTAAGCATTATCTTTCCTAGGTCTAATATACATTCTGCATATGCTGGGTTCCAGCCCAAGTGTCTGTTAATGGCCTTTTAATTTGAAACCCATGATTCAGCCTGCTCTCTGGCACTCTTAGTATTAACAGATACTTGCACAGTGTCAGAGTTAAATGTGTGCCCTGTAGAACATATATGTGTGTATATCAGAGACTGAGGGTCTAAATATTTTAATTACTTAATACTTTTGGTTTTTGGTTTGGCCCTTAAGCTGCTGAAAGAAATAGACTTTCTAATGATGAGTTCTTCCTATTTCACCATATATTTCTGTCTTATGCCCTGGTTACCTATGTCACTTGATTCAATTTATAGATCCCTCTGTCTACAAACTGACAGGTCAAGACCACAACACTATGGAAATATTTACCATTAACTCAAACAAAACCTTTAGTCTGAAATGAGTGGGTGAAAGTTTTTTTTAACCTGCACATTTACTGTTTCACAAATAGTCTGCAGCCCCATTACTAAACTGAGGAATTATTTTACTGAATAGCTTTGGGAGAGTATTACAATTTGGGGCAGGGTGCTGTCTCTTCAAGAGGGTGCAAGAATTAAAAAGTTAAAAAAAAAAATTGCATAACTACAGCCACTCCTATAACAGCAGTTTTCATTTTTTATTTTCAAAAACACCGGAATATAATGGGAGCCACAATCATCCCATAGATAATTATGTTCCAATTTAGACAACATATAATAAGACATACTCACAGGTAAGCCAATCGCATTGTGTAAGCTCTGCTTACCTTTGTGCTTGTTCCTGCTCATTTTTTATGAAATCCACAAAGAAAATATTATAACAACAATAGAAGAAGTTTAGTTTAGGGTTTGTTTCAAGGAGCCCAAGATTAATGGCAAACCCCCTCCTACAGGATGGCCATCTACTATAAACAAAATCACTTTTTTAAATTGTTTATTTTGTCTGATTCTATCACATGACACCAGACACACATTCCAATGCTTGCTAATGACTAAAGCTAGAGGTAAGAATGGAAAATGCATCCATCCATTTCCTGAACGCACATTAGCCTATGTCTGTTCATGAGGGTATATCAATCATGCCCAGCACTGCAGCATAATCCTGTAGCAAAATATACAAGAAAAGAACCCACTGTGGAGTCTAGTCCATATTCACTCAAAACAGGCGATTTAGACTTGTCCATCATCTTCAAAACATGTCTGTGGATTGTGGGAACAAAACCAGAATCCCTATAAGATCACCTTGTAAACATGGGGGAAAACGTAAAATCTGAAAACAAAAGACACCATATGCGAGAATCAAACAAGGGTTCAGCAGTCAAGTGGCAACTCTATCTATTGCATCACTGTGACATACTCAAGACTGAGAAAAAAATAACATTTTCACCCCTGTAATAATCCAATTAATTATAAAATTAAAGATTCAAAATCCCTAAACACAAAACAGCATTCATCCATTTATTTGACTATTTCAATTTTATTAATTCCTGCAAATAAAAAGAGCACATAACTGTTTAAATGGCTTGCAGTGTTGTAAGAAGTCTGAGTATATCCTGGCTAGTATCGGGTACAAAAAAATGACCCAATCCTCCATGGGGTACTAGTCTACCAGTGTAACATTTACACATCCACATACATTTACTAATACCAAGGGAGATTAGTCACCATTTAACCCAGCCTTTGTAGGAATCATAGAAAAAAATCCAGGAAAGGAGAGCAGGCAAATTCTGTAAGTTGCAGACAAACCTGGATTTCAAACCCTAGTACCTTACACTGTGAGACTACAATGCATATCACCATACCACGCTGCCACCCCAACTAGTAAATATTAAAAAAGTGCACATTTTTAATGCTACCCCATGTTAAAAAATATTAAAGAACAGAAAAGGTAACATTAGTTTAATACTGATGCTTATGTTCCTATTTAAAGATATTTGTCCAAAACAGTTTGAACGTTTAAAAACTGAACAGTCTGAACAACAGAATATTCAAATATCTATTTATCGAAATGACATATACATTATATCAATATTGGCATGTACATTCCTAAGCCTGCAAAAATGAATATTACCACAGCAAAAGGTATAGACACTCTTTCACAAACACGTTTCACACAATTTCTTAAAATTATCTGATTTTTTTTTTTTTTTATCATTTTTGGATTCTTAATGTTAAAAAAGCAAAATCAATTATCTTATCCAAACTTGCCCAAGGCCCTGGGGCATGCTGGTATAAGTCTTTAAACTCAAGAACTACAGGAATGCTAAATAAGCTCCTCACACACGCTCACACTCTAATACGTGACCAGATCCCCCTGGCTGCACACACCTTTCCCAGAACAAGACATTTATCTGCTTTCAGGGACTCGATTGTAGGTGGGAGGTGATTACAAGGAATTAGGAGTGAGAACATTTCTTACTGAACTGCCGTAGAGCACAAATGCTAGCATTAATAGCATAGTCTTTTCCAAGATAATGAAGGCAGCATTGACATTTTCAACATTTCTCAATCACAGACAGCAATCTTCCTGGAACAATGTCTGTTTTTCTCTGTTTCAAAGAAGGAGACGTGATCCTAAAACTTGACTTATCAAACAAAAATGTATCAAAGTAATATTAAGATAAACACAGGAGAATTATATTTGAAGAGCAGAATTTCCACAGTACTGGATTTAATTCATAGCTAACCATTATCACATTTTTAAAATAATCAGATTAACAAATTAAATGAATTGGGCAAAATTAATTAAGCAGTTAAAATTTTACCTCAAAACAAAAAGCCTATTTTTTCAATACACACAAAACAACTTTATAATCTGTCCATCCATCTACCCTTTTTTTAGCCTGCTTAACTAAGGCAGAGTAGTGGGGGCCACATCCTATCTTGACAGCACTAGACACAAGGTGGAAACCAACCTTTCTTGCATGATTTTAGTCACTTTCAAAATAACTTCATTCCTATTTTGATCTATTCATATCTGTTGTGTTTTATTTGATGTAAAAGTTCAAAAATAAAAATTAAGTGAAAGATGTTTGTCATTAGTCATATTAGTCATTAGTCACATAAAACTGTAACTCTGAACATTGATGTGTTTGTGTTTGCATGTATTGTCATAAACAGACACACGCCTAGGTGTGATTTTTTTATTCATTTAACTAGTTGGTAAATTACAATCAGTTTACTTTTAGGGATAATAAGTTCCTAATCTTCTTGGGAGTATATGATTTTCTAATTAAAATGAACACGTGACACAGGTATAAAAAACAGGAAAAATATGAAGTGCACAGAGAAGGAGAGACTGACGTGAAAATCTACACGTCCTCAACTAAGAGTTTATATTCAGCAGTTAAGCTTGGATGTTATGTGGGACATTCTGGAAAATGTGCCTTTGTCTTGAGACCAGAAGGACATTTACTGAGAGGTTAGACAACCTCTAAAAGGACACAACTTTATAAAACGTTACTTAACTGAATTCACAGGAGAGCGAAATCACTATTACAATAAGTGTCTGAAAATGTATACTTCACTCCCTTATTCTTATAAAAGCTGCAGCAACAGCATAACTGTAAAATTCAATACAAAACATTGACACTACTAGACCTATGCACCTTTCATATATATATATTAAGTTTGTATAATGTTTTTCCCAATACTACATTTTTCCAGACATCTGTCACTTTGTGATACACTTGCCTGCCTCTTAACATACTGATGCATTTTTTAGGGCACCACAGGTGCAAAAATGAACTTTCCCACCTAAAGACCCTTCACATATGCCAGGTTCAGCAGAGAACTATCCTCTGTCCACAGACACAACCTGGTACTAAACTGTTCTACTATATACAGTATGTGCTAGTGTGTACCATTGGAAAAAACTCCAGTCCCATTCACAATAAGTTCATGTTTTCTGCAACTTGTTGTTTAAACAGAGATGTGACTACCCTTAATAATAATTGGCTGTGTAACTGTATATATATACTGAATACTAGTAAAATA
This sequence comes from Polypterus bichir lapradei, assembly GCA_026402145.1. Lineage (NCBI taxonomy): Eukaryota > Metazoa > Chordata > Cladistia > Polypteriformes > Polypteridae > Polypterus > Polypterus bichir. The sequence goes on from JANRMT010062794.1 coordinate 4,102,080, forward strand.
AATATTAGCTAGCATATACTACTAATTCGTGAGTGGATTTTTTTTCCTCTATACTGTTTTAACTGTTTTGTAAAAGGTACATTTTACACATTCCATTAAACACTGTTAGTAGATGATAAAATGATATCCAATGAACATAGCTCAGTTTATTCCTCAGATTCTGTCTTTGTTTAAGAACATCTATCTGTGGAACTCAGTATGAAAGGTATTATTCAAGGTAAACATTCACTGTGTAATTTTTTCAGTTATGCTGAGCATCAGTGAGCATCATTTTGAAAATTGTTCTGAAATAGATTTATTTGTTAGCTTATTGTGACAACCACAACACATGAATGGTATTCAACATTCTTCAAAATTAGTCTTTCCATATCTCCATAATAAATGTTTAGAATGGCAGTATGTTTAGGTACTGAAAGCAGCATGATCTAAAATGCCTTTAAAGGCACTCAACAAAATAAATATGGATGACTAGACATATTTTTGATATTAATAACTTCAGCTGCATTAACTACTGGTATACATGATCATCATCTATACTGTATGCTGTTAATAAAATGCTTGCAGATACAATGTATGTTTGAATAAAGAAAATAAGCTGAGAAAGACACAGCATAAGCTTTATCACAAAATGTTCATGGTTATCACAATTAAAAGAGTAATCACTCAAATTACAAGTCTTTAAATGCAGAAAGCAAAAACACAACTTAACATTCTTAAAACCAACCAATTCATTTCAATATATGGGCAAAAATATAAGCAGGATGGAGGAGTAAATTAAGGTGTATGCAGCTTTGCATCTCTTAGCACAGTTGACCTTAGCACAAAAGGCACCTCAGGAAATGCAACTTCTTCTGTGGTAAATCTAAATAAACCTGGAGATCCAGTGTTCTGTGCATGAGGTCTCTAGGAGAGCACAGACAAGAAGCACATAGGAAACACAGTGCTCACCTTTTGAGCTGCCTTGGAGGGACCTTTGTTTTTACTCCCTTTAGGTCTTCCTCTTGGTCTTTTAGGGGCTGGCTCTCCACTGATTTCCTGTATAAATAAACAAATAAAGGACACAACAACAACAGTGAGACATCTGCACTCACAACTTTCTCAATGCATTTCCAGCTCTATGGAGGAGTCTGCTGTGAAATACTGAAATAATGTGCAGAACATTACACAATGAAAATTATGGACTGAAATTGCTAATAACTTTAATAAGCCTACAAATGTTTACATCATAATTTATTAAACTAAAGACTAGAATGATAACTACATAACAAGTGAATGATTTGAAAGGAGTCTTCAAACACAATGCCAACTTCCTTTTACTGTATAATTTGTCTTTCACCTCAAAAAGGCTTAAATGTATGCCTACTTGTGTGCTATGAATATAGAATATGCGTGTATTAAAAAAAAGACTTTCACTGAAGCAGACACATTAATTTAGTCAATGTATATGTACGTTTGTGAATATTTTTCTGTACTTGGTAATAAATAATGTAGTCATTTGCAAAAGGAAATTAATCATTTAGATTTAGGACTCAAAATGTTTGCAAAATGATTCATCCTTATTTTAAAACTCAGGGACTTCTAAACTTTGAGCATTTCCTTCAAAATACAGGATGTGGTGGAGCTGATTAAACATGTTAAATCCCTCTTAAAACCATTAGAATTGTTTTTTTTAATTTCCTTCTATTCTGACTTTTATGCCTCTAGCAATTTGTTGGTTAAATTTTAATCAGAGAAAACTGCTTAGATGTAAAGTTAATTTCATATGCTAAGATAATTATAGTAAATGTAATACTATGCAAAACTTCAAAATGAAAATAGCAATCTTTCAGATATGCTGTTAACACCCGTCTCTTGAAAATGCACTGCATTAAAAATTGTATGTGGCCATGTATGACATTAGATAATAAAAAATTGGTCTTAATGAAATTTAAAAGTACCGTACATTATAAAATGTATGGTTTTGGATGTGAATTAAACTCCATTTCATGTGCATATACAGTAGTGATGCATAAAAATAAAACCATATAACTATTTCTGCAAAGAAATCTTTATGGTTTCCTTAAAAAGTCACCACCACGAGAGAGATGTACTGGTATTGGGATGTGTATTTCTACACTCTATACACGTGTACATTATCCTTGTGTAATCATAAACTAGCACATCGAATAGCTAGCTGATCATTATACTGTTATTGAATGCAACTAGATAAACATTACTTTTCACCACGAAAAATAAACAAGTTATCTATAATCTGGCTGTATACTTCTGAGGAACTACATTAACCACTACCCCACCACTGAAACCACACCGCTAATTTCATTATTTGTTCCACAAACCTCATTCATAAAAACGTGGAATCTTGCTTGTAAAGCTGTCTGATCTAAAGTAGTCTGTAGAAATGTAGTGGGATTGCGTTCGAACTTTCGGAAATGTTAGATATCCAGCTCAAGTTATGAATTAAGTACTGCACACATTGTTTAACATAACTCGGCATATGGTGTACTTTATGTCAGCGTTTCAGATAGATAGATAGATAGATAGATAGATAGATAGATAGATAGATAGATAGATAGATAGATAGATAGATTTATTAAAGTCTTATAGTTGCGTTACAGTGTATCGTCTCACGCTGAACTGTAACAAATGGAAAGCGAAAGCGGGCGATATGAAGTCAAATCGTGGAAGTTTCCTAATGCTTCCCAAAGAATGGAGAGGGGAGGGAAAATTCGAAAAAGTTCGCTGATGCAACATGCAGAGATCCGCGATCAACTTTTTTTTTCCAATACATTTAAGGAAGAAACAAATGCCGATTATTCGTATAAGCTGCACTCTTATAAAAGAAGATAACTGGCCGCCTGGGGAGAGCGGGGATCCCGGCTGGATGGGCACGCAGCGCGCACGTTTTGCCTCTGCAACCAGCCGCATGTTGTTTTTTGTGTTGTGCAGTCTATAAACTAGCCGCTTGGTAAATATTGGCACACACACACAGTCGAACCTGCTTCGGAGGGAAAAAGAAAAACCATCTGAGAAGTAAAGCTCGGCATGCCCCGATCGGAAGTGTTAACAACGAGTGCTGCAGCTCCGAGCCTGCCGGGTTCCATCCTTCACAGAAACACTAAAAAGCGCAGTCTGCCTCATAGCACACCGCACAGTTGTGCGAGCAGCTTGAGATGTGCAGCGACTTAAAACATCAGGTTTAAGAAAAGCGGGGGGCGAACTGCATGTTTAAGTGAAAAGTAAACGTTTAAACAGAAATGTCTTAGACTATGTTTTTGAAATAATGAAATGCCTCGATTTGTTTTTATTTGTCATTCTTAAAAAAATAAGAAATGGACTGACTTGTTGTTGTTTCCGCGGTCTGCCCCGACCTCTCTTCTGAGGCTGCGTCGTTGCAGGTTGATCCGGTTGAGAAGCGGTAGACTGGCCACTCGTGTCGCCCCGTGTGCTCATCCTGACTTGGCTGGAAAAAAATCGCGATCTTCGGCCCCTCGACCTTAAGAAACGCGGTTCTGCACTCGCACCGCGTGCCGGACGTCCTGGTGATCAAAAACAACGGGAAAGGGACAGTCCTCTTGTGTAGATACGTATAATCAACAAAATCTCATTCAGGTAAAACAGTGACCAACCAAAAGTGGGGGAAAAGCCTCGGGACTTAAAAAGTGATAATGCACAATCCTTGAAATATTTACGGTACAGAAAGCTTCTGATGTGAAGAAAAAAACAAATCCCATATAGTCATGTATTACTTTGTTTTACTTTTGCAGTGCATTTAAATGAGAACAAGGCACATTGGAAAATTAAACGGTGACACTACACCTTCCTGTCAAGATCACGGAATGTGCTATAGCTTAGGGTCTGTGGATTACATACTCAACAGCTATTATATGAGCCTGGGATGAGATCTTTTTTTTTTTTTCCTTTGCTGGGGCTGGTAAAATTACGAGTCCGGCCCACGGACTGTGCAGTGATGGGTAAAAGAGCACCTTTTCCCCGTGGGTGGAAAACATAGGAGGGCGAGGGAAAGGGGAGGAGGATGAATGGGTGGTGGAGGTGGTGGTAGTGGTGGATGGAGGCGGGGATGGTGGTTGTGAAAAATTACAAGGAGGAGGCGGCACAAAAAAAAAAAAAAACTGGAGGCCAGCCAGAGAAAACATTAGAAATTCTGCGGCAGGGAAGAGACCACATTGAGACAAACTCACGTGTCTGGGACCATTCAGTGTAATGGCTGGAATCCAGCAGGTTTAAAGGGCTAGGCTAGGGAATCCCAAAAAATTATAACCTCTGTTACAAGCCGGTTTAATCAATGCATGACCACGTCATATAACATTTACTTCTAGACAATACTACACTTCTTGCTTAGGTGGAAGTATTAGGGTATGCTGTTCCACATTGAAGCAACATATAACCAGATTTTCAGCTGCATTTGTTTATCTTAATTATTTTTAATGAAACATGTTATATAGTATATACAATGCGTGGATTCAAAATTTTGATTAAAAAATGTCATTTTCTTTTGTAATTAAAATCGTGTATACGCGCTAATTTTTTTTCAATATTTAATTTTAAAGTCTACCCATTGAGGCGCATATATAAACATTTTAGTTTTTACCAGTCATCAGAACTACGCGAACATTCATTCATACTACTAAAAAAGAAAAATCGTTTCCTCAGACAAGCTCTACTATAAACAGCTTAATAAAAATCCTAGGTAAACAAGAACTCTTGTTAACAGTTAATTGGTTTGTTTTTACCCTGGCTGTGACATTTTAAAAATTCCCTCCTAATGCGTGATAATTGCAACCTAAGGGACGTACTTGTCAAGCGATAATTTTACCTGACCTGCTCCGAACACACAATATCCTGACACGTTTCAGGCGAAATGAAACAGTAAAGAAAACTGAACAGAAAAAATGAATATAATGTACCATTCATTTAAAATAGCTGACACATATCCCCTTCAGTAAATACGGTAACATTGACAGAAATATTTTCCAACAGAATGTTTTTTTTTTCCTTACAACCATTCATTTTCGATTAGTGGGGTCGAAGGAAACGGGGAGTCTGTTCTGCATATGGCGTATGGCAAGAACCAACCCCGGACGGGCAATATTCTCTCGTGTTACATACATGCATATTTATTCATTTTACTTATCCACTTATTACGGTGTAACATTCCCAACCTAGGCAGCATGGAGCGAAGTGCACACGTACACCTTAGCACAATACACCACTTTGAAATAACCGCTTAACTTAAACTACTTGCTTTTGGCATGTGAAATATACCAGTAGAGTCAACCATGATAGGATGGTCAGGCAATGACATTAGGCCACTCAGATTAGGTAAGACGATATGCATAGATAGATAGATAGATAGATAGATAGATAGATAGATAGATAGATAGATAGATATCCATCCATCCATTATCCAACCCGCTATATCCTAACTACAGGATCACGGGGGTCTGCTGGAGCCAATCCCAGCCAACACAGGGTGCAAGGCAGGAAACAAACCTTGGACAGGCCACTAGCCCACAGCATGATAGATATACAGTAGAGTCTCGCTTATCCGACATAAACGGGCCGGCAGAACATCGGATAAGCAAAAATGTCGGATAATGGAAGGTGTTAAGAAAAAACCTATTAAACGTCAAACTATGTTATAATTTTATACGAACCTCGGTTCACGGACGTATCTGGACACGTACAAATCGGGTTATGATCAAAAAGTCCACCAAACTTTTGCATCTGTGCACGACCACACACTAGGTATACGAACGAGCCAGTTTCCCTTTCCGTTTGCGCCAATGATTTTCTCACGTGTTCAGTCTCTCCCAGTGCACTCCCTGTGCAGCAAGAGAGAGAGCGCGAGAGAGACACAGACAGACACGCGCGAGAGAGACACACGCGTGCGCGAGAGAGACACACACGCACGCACTCACACGCGCGCGAAAGAGACACACACAGGCGCATGCACACACGAGCGAGAAAAACACATGCACGCACAAACGCGTGAGAGATACACACACAGGTGCACGCACACACGCGGGAGAGACACACACACAGGTGCTCGCACACGCGCGCGAGAGAGACACAGGCACACACACGTGCGAGGGAGAGACACAGGCGCACACACGCGAGCAAGAGAGACACACGCGCACACACACGCCAGAGAGGGCTGGCCACATAATCCACTGTAATCATGTTTTACAACAAAACAACAGAAAAATTCAACTGAAAAAATGAACTTAGCAACTAAAAATAGACAATGCTCACGCTCGCAACTTGCAGTTCTTGTTGCCGGTTGATGCGTTTTTTTTTTTTTTTGCGGTGGGACGTCGGATAATACAGAATGTTGGATAAGCGAAGGTTGGATAAGCGAGACTCTACTGTATATCCATCTGTAATTTCGATTTTCCATAATCACTTTAATACATTTCCTAAAAGAATATTGAACAGTGGTTACTTACAAATTACACTTCTAACTGTGCTCTTTTTGAGTCACAGTGGCTTTATGAGTGACTATGGCCATCAACGGGTAGAGATTGTGCCTGCCATGCCCCTTATTTCGCCGTGATAGGCTTCGGTCCCCTGAGAATGAGGAAAACACATGACTTTAATGCTGATGAGTAAGACTTTACGCTGAATATGTATTTTGTTTGTGTAGTTGCTCATAATTTAATATAGCAAGTTACCTTTTTCCTTACTTTTATGATTGTCTGTTTTCTAATGGTTTAGTTTATGTACTCGGTGGAAAACTATATATGTTATCATTATCTGAGAAAATAGATAGATAGATAGATAGATAGATAGATAGATAGATAGATAGATAGATATTTTGCTAAAAAAGATTGAAACTTTGTGAAGATAAAAGTTCAGATGTTTAATGTGAATTTAATGTCTGAGACTGCAAGTTGTTTACAGCAAATTCCGCGAGCATTTGGCTAGTAGTCAATGCGTCATGTCTTTGCTTGCGCCAGTTGCTTAGTTGGCAAAACAAATAAACAAGTAGAGTCAAAATATGGACAGAAATCCACGACACTGAAGATCATTTTGTGTTCAACAGATTCGTTTTTAAATAGTTCATTCTAGAGTAGTGGGCATTGATTGTGAACATGTTTAATTAGTATGAGTGACAGAGCTAGAGTGTGCGCAAGTGTGTGTATGTGTGTGTGTGTGTCTTCATTAGTAGTAGCAGACAGAAAGGCAGAAAGTAAACTGTGTGTGCGCGTGTTTCTAGCTGACTTGAGCTGTGTGCTGCTAGCCCGACCTCCAGCAGCCAGATCAAGCTTTGAAGTTTTCCGCCCATCGACATGAAGTGAGATCAATTACAGAAGAACAACAGTGACAAAGAATTTGGTGCTTTACGTGAAGGAACTTTCCCACGATCAGACTCGCCATCTCAACAACGAGGCATGGCCGGTTTTCTCTACTTTTTGCTTAATACAATAGACCCAAAGATTTTCAAAAAGAGTGAGGGGGAAAAAACTTTGAAAAGCACAATGAAAGGAGACCTTTTTTTCTGAATGCATATTATAGATATATAGTGCATTCATACCAACTACTTTATATTTTCATTGCAGCTATTTTTTACTTAATTGTTAAACAGAAATCAAAATACACCTCGTAACCTTGAAGTCAAGTATGACGGTTTAAAATGAACGGATTAGAATTTTGTTCTGTAGCAAATGTTTAAAATATTAATAAACATCTCTTGAATAAAGCGTGCGCGTTAAAGTATAGCTGTAAACTAATACGGCGTACTTCCTAAGTAAAAAAAAAATCAATGAGTCCTTGCCAGTCGTAAGCAACAGAGTCATTCTCTAAAAAATGCACGTTTACAAATGTTAGTTAATGGAACCGGCTTATTTGTTTATCGTTTAAAAAGTGGACGTGGCAGCATTTTCGTCACGAAAAAATACTATTAGATCTGTTGTTGGTCAACTGTATGAACGTTCTCGTGTAGGTTCCTGGGTTTTCTAAAAAAAAAAAAAAGTGGTTAATTTGTCTTTTGCTTTCAGTTCATTCATAAAAAAATCAGCGCCGAGACCCCCAGGAAGGTTTCGTTTGGTGCGCCTCCCTCCGAAAGTCACGCCCCACCCCTCCAGACTGCGTGGCGTCGCGGCCGAGAGCGAAGGAAACCAATCCGCACCATGAGTGGCTGCGGCCGCAAATTGCTTCGGGGAGCGCCTGGTACCTCACGGTTCAGTGCAACTCGTAGCACCGTGTCGTGCTTTTTTTCTTTTGTAACATAAACACGTTTGAAATGCCGCATATCTACTGTCTTCTCCGAGCAGCGCCACCCACAGACAAGGAAGCAGATGCTGAGAAGTATAGCCATGTTTGTGTAAAGAAAGAAAAAGAAAGAAAGAACTACTCACGCGCCGTCTTCATATTGTAAATATAAACATTGTTTTTACTCACAGTAATATGACACAGTGATAAATTTAAAAACCCCTTCGTAAATTAATCCATGTTGAAAAACATATTTTGCTCATTATTCAAACCCAAGTACGTAAGAGTTTTATATTAGATGTTTAACTAAAATGTAAAGTAGGGAGACTTATTTTTAAATACAAATTGAGTAAGTCCAGGGTTATTTCCACTCCAGCCTTATTGAAAGTACTGCTGGGATAAGCCCCGGCTCAGACTGACCCGTGAATTGAATTCGTAGAGTATGAAAATGACTGGCTGGCTGAATGGAAAGATAAATGGATGGATGGATGGAAGGAAGGGTTAAATAAATCTTTAGCAAGAATGATGAGCTTAATTTAATCTATGCCTGTTACCTCGGCCTTTTTATAAGTCAGACACTCTAATCAGATTCATGACTTGTTTAATTTATGTAGAGTTTAAAGCAGGTATTTAGTTTCTCTATCTATCTATCTATCTATCTATCTATCTATCTATCTATCTATCTGTTTCTTCTTAAAAATTATAAAACAGATATTGTCTCACACACATAAAATAAACATTTACACCAAATACAGTCATAAAAGAAAGTAAAATTAAAAGCTGCCGACTATATTACGTTAAATCAACTCCTCAAACAACTTAGTTCACTTACACTGCATAGAGTTTGCAGGTTTTCTGTTTGCTTCTTCTGCATCATAAAAAAATCTGTGTGTTAGGTTAATGGGCAACTCCTGTTTTGCCTTTTTTTCATGAATTTTGGTGAGAGAGTTTCCTCAGATTGGCACACTATCCAGGACTGTATCCAGTCTTGCATCTAATGTTCTGGAAATAGATTGGAGGAATCATGAAATAGATTAAGCATGTTTGAAAACTGAGCAAATGTGTGGACAGTTCTTGAAGTTACATTTCTAATATGTACCACATAAATGCTTTGGAATTTATTGTTCATAATGGTCTAGGAAAGAAGGCTTTTTAGTAATTTTCACATTTTCTGTAATAGTCACTGTATCATACAGTGATGCAACATATCAGTTTGACAATGGGGGGTGCATGCGGCCTGGCCCTCGCCAATGAATGCACTGTTACTACAATAAGTCTCAAGTAAAAGGGTTTTTTTCCTCAATTTTTTAAGGCCACAGTTAATGTAAATATGTTAATAATCAATAAACTAGACGCACATTGATGCAGGGTAGTGCTGCCACCTTATATTCTGGGTTCGGCTCAGGGTGCATCCTGTGTGGAAACTAAATATGGATCCACGTGGGTTTGTTTTGTTTTTCTTCCACAGTTTAAAGATATATAGTTTACGTGAATTAGTGATGCTAAACTCTCCCCATTGGTGTGTGTGTGTGTTCACCCTAAAATGTGCTGGCATTCTATCCATTAGTCGTTCCTGCCTGTGTTGATTGCTTTCTGGGATAAGTTGCCACTGACCCCAACTCTGGATAAGCTGATTCAGAGGATGGATAGATCATCTCTCTTTTTTGCGCATCACCAATCCTTAAAACAGAAAGATATATACCCTGTACAATTTCAGTTATATGTTTATTGTTTCACATTTAGATTAAGAGAGGCCCACTGTTTGAAGGATGAGTACCAGCACCCGCTCTTACTGTGTCGGTGAGTACCAGTATGGTATACCCACAGCGCTGTAAATTTTACAGGGGCACCCCTCACCTTGCTTCTCAATGGAATATAACTATATCACAGGCTTTGAAGTTTCAAAGGGGACCACCCACTCACCCCCACCCCATCCTATTCTTCAATTGCATGTTGTTGTATTGCAGTGCTCAAAGTTTCACAGGGGATCTACCTAGAGTCCTGGCACCTTTTCTTTGGGTACCAGTGTATGAAGGGGAAAACATCTCTTTGAAACATTATACCACCAGTAATTAGGTTCCACTTCAAACATAGGAAAGGTGCTTTTTTTTTTGTTTGTTTTTTTTGTAGAAACAGCAACATGATGGTCTGAACAAATTTCCATTACACATAACAAATGGTGTACCACTGTGACAAAATATTTAAATTTAGATTTAAACAAAAGAAAAAATTTAAACAAAAATGTGCTGACTCTTCAGACAATTGAATGTTACACTATGCATAGATTTTCTAACTTGTTAAAATAAGAAAGTGCTTATTTTGCCACAGTTAAAATACAAACTTAAAAAGGTAACATTTTCTGTCATTTAAATATGATTAATTTTATTTTTGTCCTTTTTTCTAATTTCAGAGTTTTGAATGTGTTAATGTAAGTGAAAATTACTTCATATTTTAAATTTAAATTGCAAACATTTTACCTTAATTGACTTGCGATGTGATGTAATTATGTAGCAGTACAGCTGAGACTCTAAAAAATATAGTTATTTTTATGGTTCGTTCGACTCCCTAAATGCCAAACTCTGCCTATGATTTTACCCTTTGGTTTTGATAATCAGCATGGTGAAAATTTCAGAGTTATGGAGCAGTAAATTAAGGAAATACAGAGAAACGTGACACAAAAAACAATATGATTGACAAGCATGTAGATAGATTGATATAATCCTGTCATATCTCTTTATTATAAAAAAAATCCTGGAGAGAAACAGTAGGGCAATGATATGTGATGTTCACGTTAAGATCACGGAAGACACTTAAAAGACCCGCAAGACTAGAGAGATTGGCCACGGATCGTCTCACGGGGACCTTAAACATGAGACTTTGTGCCAAGAGATTGACCCAGGACCGTCTCACGATGACGTAGAACATGAGATTCTTGCAAGACATGCCCTACTTACAAATAAATAACAGCAAGGACAGCCAGCCAAACACTCAGTCGTATTTTGGCTTTGAGCACACACAGATCCAGGGCTCTCAGCGCATATAAAGCATGTAAGGACAATACATTATAAATGAAACGTAGAGGACAAAGTGAAGAAGAAAGCAGTGCGGATAAAACAGACTCAGAAGCGTTAGAGAGACAAAAAAGAAAAAGAATAATCTAGGTGCAAATTCAGAAAATAAGGAAAGTAATTATCAGCCCGGAAAAAAAAGCACGTCCAATCGGGACGTTTGCGCTATACACATGCAGAGCAGGTTAGAGATTATGAAAGTAATGATAAGTAATTATTAGCCCAGAACAAGTGGAATTGAAAAAAAAGCACGTCCAATCTGGATGTTGGCGCTATACACAGGCAGAGCAGGTTAGAGATTATGAAAGCAGAGGAATTCGAAAGGCTCGAAAAAAAAAAGTTGGCGCGATACACATGTGGAGAAAGATAAAGAATATGAAAGTAGGAAAATTAGAAAGTATAAAAAAAAGAAAGTAAAGATCGCAGTAGCGCAAACAAACAGAAATTATTACTCAAAAAAGGGAAAATAATCACCACAGACCAGGTGTCATTAAAAAAAAGCAGGATAAAGCGAAGTCAGAAATAAAAGACAGAGTAGAAAACAAAGTAAAACATCATAAAAAGGTGAAAAAACAAGGGGGGCAAACACATGCAGAGCAGGTTAGAGATAATGAAAACTGGAATTGAAAAGACTCAAAAAAAACAGGCGCGAAACACATACAGAGCAAGATACAGAATATGAAAGCAGAAAAAAACGACAGTGTCAAAAAAAAGAAAGTAAACATCGCATGAGCGCAAAGAAAGAGAAATGATTACTCGGAGAAATAACGAGAAGGTGATATGTCAGAAGTATGTAAATATTGTAAGGCTTTGAAGTTTAAGTCAAGAGAATTTCAAAAACGGAGTTTACCTCACATGCATTTATTGGTTACTTTGCAAAAAAATTATTAACTGCTGATGATGTAGATTGTTTTGTCTGTGCTGAAATTCCAAACAGAGAAAGCTATCCTGAATTATGGTACAAAGTCATTAAACACATGTCTCACTGACCTCTTTAAAAAGATTCAGTGCGTTGGGACTCGAAAGATTCAAAATATTGTTTCTGAAAAAAAATCTTAAAGTGTGTATCTGGAAAAACAAAAACGGGGGTTGGCGAGCGAAGCCCCCTAGTAACTATTTATATAAAAGTCAATGTGTGTATGTATGTTCCAGAATCACGTCCGAACGGCTGGAGCGATTTTCATGACACTTGGTACACATGTTTCTTATTGGTTGACTTAAAATACTGTAGGGTGAAATCAACCCTAACCCACCCCCTTCTGGGTAGGTTTAGGGGTGATGCTGCGATCATGTATGCATGTTATCATCCAGTTGACACTCGGAATCACCACCAGAGGGCGAACTAGAAGTGGCTGCCAACATTCTTTATGTTTGAGCACCACCAAGCCCCTGTTGCTTTTGAAATTAAATAGAGTTGGCTGGTTCCGAGCATCAACTGGATGGTAACATACATACAAGACTGCAAGACAAACACATTAGTGAATCTTCATTGTTTGTTCATTTATTTTTATTTTTAAAGTTGTGTTTTTTTAAATTATATTTTTCTCAAACAATTAAAAAAAACACTTTACAGTATTTTCTTCCCGGGCAACGCTGGGTATTTCAGGTAGTAGATAATAAAACAAATGCCATATTTAAATTATATATATTATAATATAAATTATAATTTATATAATATAGATCCCCATGACCCTGTGTTTGGATATAGTGGGTTGGAAAATGACTGACTAACTGACTAATATAGATGTATGTTATAGACTTATTCAGTCTGCATCTCAAAGAAACAAAAGAAGATGAAGGGTAAAGAAAAGAAGGTGAGAGACACAACCTTTAGGTTTTGTCAGGTATGTGTCTAAAATATTAAAAACCATGTTACAAATATAAGAGGGAAGTAAGGAAACAAAGTCCAGAGAATTGAAAAAAGTGAAAGACAAAGTTAGTTGTGCTAAAACTTACACCATTATGTAATGGTCTGTAGATGGCTTTCATGAGATGTCTCCAAACCCAGAATAACGGCAAGGAAGCCAAACATGGATAAAAATAAATTTGATTACAAATAGAGAGAGAGGTTGCAAGAATGCCCTGATACAGCGCATTGCCACTCCCACCACATGACAAACCACCTCAGGATCCCAAATTAAGACCCAAGTGCAGTCGTGCATCGGGTGACACCTCAGCACCACACTAGTTCGAATGGTATAGAGCAGTGTGAGGTTTTTTACAGTGGCTAGAGTGCTTACCCTGAAACCAACTCCCAATCATTCCCTGCAAGTTGGAGGACCTGCTTGCAGGGTGATGATTACTAAATAAATAATAAATACAGGGTGGTCCAGATCTAATTATGCAGATCCAGATCGTCTGGATGACTTTGATTTATGCAGGGACGATTCCTGTTCGGCGCGAAGATGATTCTTCATGTCGTCAGTTTGCACATTTCTCTATGTTCCAGGATTTTTCGGGTGATTTTCTATGTACAACGTAATAAACTTAATAAGTTATAGCGTAATGAAAATTGCATAATTAGATCTGGAATACCCTATATAATGAGGAAAAATTAAAGGTGGTTTCAAAGTAAAAAAAATTGAGGGGAAAACTACAAACCTAACAGTCCTCTAGGGCCTACCTAAATAGTATTGTTCCCTTCTATAAAATGGATTGCCTCACACACACACACCCAGCACAAACATGCTCTAACACTTCCCTTGTCATTTCCATCACATTCTCTTCATAATAACTGTCTGTCTGTTTTCCCCAACAGTTATACATCTATCAAGCACTCCTCCCAATTCAAACTTGAAAAAGTCCCTGGCTGGAAAGAGACATTTATGCTCAGACCAGAAGCCATTTTTAGGTCATCCTTGGCTTCCAGGTTCAGGAGTAAGCTAGAAAATTCTCCAAGCTAATATCTCATGCTCCTTATACCAGTTAAAATTAGCTCCAATACTGGACTCCAGCCTTTCATTAAAGGTCCTGGCAACCTCCTGTATTACTTACCAATTATTATGAATTACAGGGAGACACACCTGTAAATCTGCGAGTGACCATGCAAGAAGAAGGCTAGTGATGGAGACCACCAAGAGACCTGTGAGAACTAGAACTCTGAAGGAGCTACAAGCTAGAGGGCATGAAAGACAAAAGTGGTAACTACAATGGTAAAGCAGCACATTCATTAACTGTTGGCCCTTAAATAGTGCTTGGGCAGTTCCTCAGCCATTGGTTCAGATGTTCCTACCACCCTAAGCTCAACATATACTGCACAAGGTACTCAACAAAGGACAAACAGCATACAACCCTGGCATAGCATAACAGATGAGCCATAAAAGCTGCTGTTTATAATTTCTAGAATCCTAAGTGCAAGTCTCACCCTTGTTGTTTGTAGGATGTTTAAGTACAAGGCCGATGTATAGTGCATACATGTAGTTCATTTTAGTTTAAATAATTTGTGATTTTAAGTACAGTAATGTTTAAGTGTAATTTTATTAATAACTTTGAAACATTTTTCTGTAATTAATAATAATAAAGCTTTATAAGTAGTAAAGCATTATGGATTATTGGTGATTTTACTATTAATAGGCAATTTCCAACAAGTTCCAACTTGTATTTAAAATCAAGGTAAGAACGTCTGCAAGAATGAAACTCAATTGTATCCAGAGGCCTGCTTGTACATAATACTAAGTTGTAGTCAAAAAGCGATTATCAAATTCTATGATCTATAAACAATAGTGTGATTCCAAAACACTCAAAAGATTCTGAATAGGAATCCACAATTTTGGACAATGCAAATTCTCTGCCATCGGCTTATAAACTGCTACAATGGTAAATCAACAAACACAAAAAATTGAATTCTGCAAGTTCTAAAACTTCCCAAATCAAGAAAAAAAAAAAAAAAGAAAGAAACACAATGCACAAAAGAGTTCCAGATCATAAGAATTACAGTAGATGCTGTGCAAGTTCTGGAGTTGTATGATTGGCAGTTTTTGTTATTTTTTCATTCATTTTTAGTGGCCATTTTGGTCAGTGTTTATGCTCATTCAGGGTTTTTCCATCTCAGAGAATTCATTTTTGATACTATTTTTTTTTATTTTTCTCTATTTAAATGTTGCTAAGACAATTGTGTTGTTCATTACCTTGATGATGTTTACCTGAATCTTCTGGGGCTACTCAATTCATGATTGTAACTATATGACCATATAAAGGTCAGAGTGCAAGAGAGCTTCAGCACTATCCAAGATTGGATAATAACCCACAAATTATTTCTTTAGGGAGCTTCTGGTTAGAAGAATATTTCCTTCTGAATTTTGACCTTGCTTTTTGATTTGTTCCATGGCTAAATAAAAGATAGGCTTGATTTCTAGTTAATGATCTTGGCATGGCTTTTGTTTACATCTGTTCTACTGGTACTTTCTAAAAATAGATTTTGATCTTTTCAACACAGAACACAAGATCTTGGATTCTATAACAAATTTTTTCGTGGGATTAGCTAATACAAACTTTACCTAGGGAGTAAGGTTTGTGTGTGTTTCTTCAACTGTAATTTTGGCTAACATTTTGGTTTTGTTTTTTTTCATTTCTTTTCACATTTGGGCTCTGAAAATGCTTCATATGTTCTAACCATGGGTTACCCAACATTTCTTGTTCATTTTTTTTTTTACAATTTTTCCTTCTTCCAAATCCACTTTGGGAGAACACTAATAAAATGTAAAACTTGGATGCATCGTCAAAAAGCATTATACAATGATGTAATGCAACATTTGACTACTATATCTTCTACCTGGCAGTGGGCATAACACCCTTGAACAATATTTGTGCACCAAGAAAAACAAGCACACAATATTGCACTAACAACAAGCAGTCTTACAAAATGGCACCATAGTAACTTCACAATCAAAATGACAAGAATATTAAAGACAAAGAATAAGATCAGTATATCCAAAAATGAATAAAACTGAATTGCAGAATGTCAAAATCATAACAATTTCCTTCCCTTGTGCCAGACGCTGCTGAGGAGGTTCTGGCCCTCCGTGAATGCGTATTGAATTAAGCAGGTTTAAGAATGTAAGCCCTAATTAGAAATCTATCTGTCCATGCTATATACATTTCCTGTGTGTATTAAAGGTACCCCAGAAATAGATTCTTCATGACAATCATGATGAGTTGCTGTTAAGATAAACTGTACAGTGGCCTGAATATCATTGTTCACTTTAGACTCGTCTGGTCCTTAAACCCAAATGGGATGGAGTATAGTTGCAAGTATACCTTTGTCCACTAGAGGGAACTCTGAAGTGGCTGCAGAATTTTCAATGGCGACTGCTTCAGAAGTAAACCCTTGGGGATTTTTAAAGACTGCACTCACAGCTGCAATTCACCCAAACAGACTTTTTCATATATGTACATGGAATAGGTACATGTACTGTAATACTTTGTATTCATCCAGATATTTTGCACTTCTGTGTTTTAATTCAAAAAGTTTTTTCTTCATGAAAAATGCTCTAAACAGTGCACTCTTCAATTTTATATGCTAACCGGTACTAACTTCTCATTTCTTTGTGTGTTAAAGCTGAAGATAGGTTATGCCATTTACATCAGTTGTTGCTGTTATAAATATAAAAACATACTGTCTATTATTGCAATTTACCGAAAACAATTATGGATTGCTTTGAGAAATGGATCTTGCATAACCTTGTATTACTAAAACAAAAACACTTATTGAAGTAATTGTGCTATATAACTGAGTTTTTAAATGTTTAGTTTCGTTAGTAGATATTGAATGAGACAAAAGCAAACCTAAAATCTTATTTTCCACATGGAAGTTTAACCAAAATGAAAATATTTTTTAGACCTAATCTTATCAGTCAGGATTTCAACAGGAAATACAGTATTAAGTAATTCCTTGTTTTTCTCTCATATTTGAACAGCATAAACATTTTGTTTTCTGGTTGCAGTCTCAGGGCAGAAGATGGTATGGTGGTTTTCTTTATTCTCAAGCAATTATTAAAAATATGCAAAGCAGCGTGACAGATAAACCATTAACCATTATATAATACACACATTCTGTATATATACTAGTTGATCCATTCAATGATAAATGACGGAGTATTGTTCTAATACATAAAGTGCATAAGTGACATCTAATTGAAATTAGCGTATCTGCAGTCTGCAGTCCCTTTTGATGTCACTCGCAACATCATTCTTAATACGCCCATTTTAAAGCATTTGTTCCTTGTACTAAGAAATTGTATTGCATTTTTCCCTATAATAGATGATGCATACAGAATAACATTATATCCTAAACAAAGACATTTTAAATAGAGGAAAATGTCAGGAAATAAGGTTGAGAGATGAAGTACTAAACACATTGGAGCCCACAAACGTAGCTGATGGTATGACCGCAAGGGTACCAAACTCAGGTTCAGGGAGGCCAATATGTCCTCTTTATAGTTGTTAATGGAATTTGTTATTTATTTACATGATTTATTCATCCTCTTATTTTCTACATGAATGAGGACAGTACTTCCTTTATAATTCTTTTTTATTTCCTATGTTTCAATTTAAATTTTACTATCATGTTGTAAAGTCAGTTTGTCTGTTGTTTCAGTTATAGGACTTTTGAGATATGATTCTCAACAGTAATTCTAATGTTTGCAATGCACCGTGAGTTAGAACAAAAAATGCAATGCATTTTATTGTTACATGCATTACAAAATAAATTCCAAAATGGTAAATCACAAACATTAATGTTGAATATGTCAAACAGAATGTAACTAAGGAACAGACAGATCGTGTCTTATACTATATATTTTCTGAATAGAATTTTAGTGTTACAACAACATTGTCATTTGCAGTGCAGTTATTAAGGAAACGTCAAGAAAGGAGTGTGACATGCAAGTTGATACAATAACTAAAAATTTAAAAACACAATGACCATTGATTTCATCCACAGCACTTCCAATTTTAAGAGAAGCACACCCTAATAATATAATTGTCCTTATTGTTTTTTCTTTTATTGACAGATATTTGCTGAGAATTTTCAGGTAAGGAAGACAGAAGTTCCAAGGTAAGGCAGTGGTGTTCACTAATTAGGGTGTCAGAGAGAGACAACATGTTGCATATTGATTAGCACATGCAATGAAGAATTTCACTGTACTATGACAATAATGATTTTATAAACCTTTTAACATTTATATATACAGTGACTGCCTGCCAGGAGGTGCTCAAATAACCAGAATTCAATTTCTTAGAATAAGCTTTGAAACCCATTCATAAGAATGCTATTAATATTTTTCTGTTTAAAAGTTACTTAGTAAAACAGTTGCAGTCTCTAGCCAGAGTCCTTGGTTTCTCCCATTTATTACAGTTGAGCTCTTGATAACTTTAACTCAAATAACTTAAATCAATTAAATCAAATAGCAAATCCAGGGTTTCAAGTAAATGCTTCCAGTCCCCTCATGAAAAGAGGGTAGAACATGCTTTGGAGAGTTGGAGAGTAGGTTCTTTGTTGTACCCTCCATGCTTTTCCCTGTACTGTATTCCCTTCTTGGTTCCTCAGTATAAGACAGATTGAAAATGCAGATGTTTATGTGAAACTTTGTTAGCCACCAGTTTGTCCTGTTAATGGTAGTCTTTTCATGCCCTTCTATAACTTTTGCTTCTCTAAATGTACACTTCCCTTGAGCTGTTCATTAGCTGACAGTAACACCAGGAAAGCTAAAGAAATGCAAAGCATGTTATTATAGAAAGATACAGCATTTAGATGGAAGCAAAAGCAAATTACAAAATAATGTGAAACTATAAACCTACTGTCCTTTTGGCTTTCTTCTACTTTGTTGGTCCACCCCATGGCCCACTGTACCTTTCACTCCATTTTATACCTCTGGAACTCTGTGTACACTCTGCCCTTCTCCTCACCCAAGGAGCCTCTAAGTGACAACAGTCCTTAAGCCCTATCACAAGGTCACTTCCAGCCATGCCCTGAAATCACTTCTGGAGTTAGTGCTCTAGGTTTTGAGGTTAGAGGTCTATCTAGAGGCCCCTGATGTCCCTGAGTCCTCTATAACCCTTAAAAGGCCATTTGTGTGAAGGACTGCGTTTTTCTATAGGTCTGTAACTTATGAAACTATATGCTGTCTAGAACCCCAGTAATGTCGCAACCTGTGGTGTATGTTTCTTGCTCTCCACCTCTCTGTTATTTAAGGATCAGGGTCTTCTCTCCTATATGTTGTGGGGAAGCATGCCATGTATATACCCCAGATGAACAATCTCTCTTTCTACAGGGTGGCCTTAATATGTATCTCTATAAAGGTACCTTTAATACTTATAAAATACACCACCACCTGAGATTCAGTTTACCAATAAGCATTCATCTCACCAGGGCTTTAGATGATCTGTACTAACTTTCTGTGCCTTCATGTTCCAAACAGATTCAATACTACAGTTTATATTTTGAGCAAGATGAATGTATTTAATTCTAGTTAAAATATGTCTGATTACTTATAGTGATTGGTAAATAATTTGATCATTTTCGAAATAAATAACTTTTTAAGAGCTTTTCAAAATGTAAAATGTTTTGCTTCTAAACACTTCATAGTGATGAAACATATGTTAATGAATCACTCTTTGTGAACAATTCTCAATTTTATGAACAAAAAAAAAATCTTTGTTATTGTTTCCGTCTTCTTTTTCCAAAATACAAATTCTTGATGCATGACTGAGGGATAGCTGATGCACAATGTTAGGTTTGCAGATCAAGGACAGTTGATACCTGGTGTCTGATTTGAAGTTCAAAGGGCAAAATGTTTATTGGCTTAACTGTGTGGTGCATTACCAGTCCAGAAAATGAGAACTCAGTCTAGGACAAAGACATCGCTTATAGGTTAAATTAGTTAAGGAGACAGTAGGTAAATGTCGTTGCCTCAGGAAGGTTTAGTTATAAATGGTGTACTTATTTGTGTAATTGTGTATTAATTGTATATTAACCCAGTTATAATGCCAATAATAGGTAGGTTGCTCACTCTGTAACTTTTTTTCTGCAACATTTTTGTAACATGGTTCAGGAATTAATTAAGCAAGTGGTTTGTAAAAACAGCTTCAAGAAATATCATTATATAAACACAATCATGACAGCAATTTCACTTGATGAAAGAAGACATTCCAAACTCATCATCTACAAACTTTCACATGCAAGAATAGAACTGGAAAGTTTGAATGACATGGTTTGAAATGTATCAAATAAAATATACGCAGTACAAAGGAGAAAATATAAATCTATTGTCAGCATAGTTCATTATGCTAAAAGATATGAAATAAAAAACTATTATAGTTATTTGCAACCTTGAAATATAGTCTCCCATTCATTCATTTTTAATCCCCTATCTATTTCAGATTCGCAGAAAGCTGGTGCCTACCTAGCCTGGCAGTGCTGGACATGAGGTATGTACCATCCATGGACAGAACACCATTCCATTGTAGGGCAAACTCACGTACACAGCCACACTAACGTTACTGGAACAATTTTGGCATGCCTAAAATCTAGTTATTATGCTATCCTTTTCTGTTCGATTATGGATGAATAGAGCACCAAATGTAGGAATTTGGGTAGGTTGAGGGCAATCGTGAGGATAAGCTTTTGTAGAACACTAAAAACACATGATCAAAGCAGTGTCCAGTTTCCTGAACTGCTTTCATAATAACTGCATTTTATCTCATCGTATTGATTCTGTGAGCATTTGTTGGAAGACTTATTTGTTTTGGTACCTTTTGCAAAACATTATTCAAAGTTTTGCATCATTTTGTTTGAATGATATCCATAAGTCCTGTGTATGACATTAAACTGTATCTGGCCCTGCAAGCAGTCCTCCAACTTGCGGGGAAATCATGGGGTTTGGTGGCAGGATTGGCATTCTAGCCACTGTAAAAAAACTTCATGCATCTCTGAGATGACAGACTGGACTCCTTTGCTCTCCGTGGGAGTAGTTCTGCTGAAGCCACCCATAGGAAGGCTGCTTCCATTATGAAGGGGATGGGGCTCCCGAGGAAGAGTCAAAACCGTCAGAGAACCAATGGGGTCGGGTCTGTTGGGGATCAGAACTGGTGTGGTGCTGTGGTGTCACCTGTTGTACAGCAGCAGTCGGGTCCCAGTATTCCGAGCTTCGTCATGTGGTGTGTGTGGCAACGCACTGTACCAGTGCATGTTCCCCAATCTGACCTGACTTGACCTGATATTTATATGTGATTTCATGTAGCATCTAACTTCTTTTACTAGTAGAAGCTAAACACTTTTACATAAATGCAAGTAAAATCTATATGTAATCATAAATATATAAAAAAAAAACTTTATATGTCTGCAAAGCCCTTTAAGCCACAAATTAAAGTCAAGCATTGATTGTGTAGATGCCACAAGGGCTGGATGTACATCCCGGCCAGGAAAAGGAATAGACTTGGAAGGAAGAATTGGAAAAGGTGGATGGACAGCCTATTAAAAAGAGAAAATGTGGATGGAGGTGTTTTATTCCCCCAACACGTTAGATGGCAGCAGAGTTCAGTGCACCGTAAAGGAACCAGCAGGACTAGCTGGTATACTGTATGTACTCTGGCAGAGCAGCCCTGCTGGGGTCTCTGAGTACCATGAGAGGGCGCTGTAGGGAGACAAACTCCCTATTATGGACTTCCGTATGTCTCGGAAGTACTTCCATCGGGGAATCGCCCTGGCACTGGAAGTACTCCCAGGTCTGTAATAAAAAGGACTGCACTCCCTTAATTAGACGAGTCGGAGCTGGGTGGTAAAGAGGCAACACTTGACTGGAGGATGGCAGTGCAGTGGTGAGAGAGTTATTGGGAGGAGAAGGAAAACTTGTGGGTTGTGCTTTTTGTACCATAACAAAGGTATTTGTGGTTAATCAACAACCTTTATTCAAACCCGGGACTGTAATTCTGTGTTCGTGTCGGGGTTTGGGCTTGCTGACACCTGGGGGTTTGTCACAATTGTTAATTTTTGATTATGTTTACTGCATGCTGCAGTAATGACATTGTAATTTTTTAATAATAAATGGTAAGCTATATAACAAAATATTGTGTCTTGATCAATCAGCTTCAGGGTTCATTCTAAAACATCTTTCCTTGAATGCACTGCTTTATTCAATGTAACTAGTGTAAAGGAGTTTTTATGTTCCATTTCTAAAATGAAACTGACCGTCTGTCTGTTAGGATCTTTTCCAACTAGCTTGGTGAAAACTCTCTTGCAGTAGTCACACATCCAGTACCACTTTCTGTTTGTTAAATGGAATTACCTATAAATTCTTGAAAGTATTAATTGCTAGAAATGTATTAAAGAAATCAGATTTAGAAGCAAAAACTCTTGATATATGGAGAAATATTCTAGAAATTTGGAGCAGTTTTCTTTGCACATGTTTAGAGAAATTGTAATCTTGCCAATTCAGTTGTATCATAAAGTTATTGATTTATTGAGTTGAAACAGTGGATAAGTGAAAATTATTTGTCTTCAAGTGTATAAGTTCAAAACCAGAATTTGTTCTAGAGGGAGATAATTCCATAAATAGCAAACTGATATTGATAACTTTTAATTCAAAATGTTTTGTTTGGCTGAATCGGCGCAGTTTTGTGTACTATTATAATGATGTAGGTTTTAGGTCTCTTATTTCCACACTTTCTAAAACCTAATTTCTTCACCTATAAATGTTGCAAAAGTAGTCTCCTTCTGTAACTTGGTAGGACACTCTGAAGATGGAGCACAACCAAAGCCAGTGACAAATAACATCTTGCGCTGCCTCTCTGGGCCTGACAACAGAGGTTTCAGGTCTCTGCCATTCTGGAGGTTTGGTTTGCCCACATTACTAAGTTATATAGTATACTCTTCTATCTTAAAGAATAAGTTATGTATTTTTCACATCTAAGTTATTTCTTCACAATCATGGTATATATCAAGTTATCACATTAAATTGTGTTCTAAACTGAAGCATTCTTTATAAACTTTGAAAAATAACTAACTTACTGTTGTGCTTTGTAATGGAAGTAAAGGACTCTGAGGTCTAACTTGAAAATACAAGGTTTAATACTTACCAGATATGTTAATGTTTCAAACCATGAGTGTCATTTTCAAGCCAAGAGTATTGATCTGTGTCTTGAGATTATAGACCTATTTCAAAACAGTACTGTATATCCATGTCATTTTAGAAAGAAAAAAAGCAAAATGTTTTTCTGAAATTAAGCCATTTTAAAAGGAGATTGGATGTGTTCTTAATTTATTTACCTGCTCGTCTTCTTCTGCAATGCCTTTAATGACTTGAGACGTGGTTTATCTTTGATGAGTCTTCTTGTAGCACTGTTACTAACATTATTAAATATTGATGCCCAGATGTGAACTTCACATCTCTGTTCTGTTAAGAGCTATACAATAATCATTGGAAAAAGTCACATTTAACCCTTCACTCAGTCTTTCACTACAGTATATGGAAGCTTATTCCCACCACTCAAGTAAACATTTTTATTGAGTTATTTCAGAATCATGTTGCCTGCTATGGCTGCTATCATTATGCAAACACATTCTTCAGCAGTCTTGAGAGAAAAAGGTTGAATACACACATAGCATGCACTCAAGTGACAAGAATTTATGGGCATACTTTTAGTTTTAATCTGGTTGAAGTACAGATGCTTTAGCATAGGCAGAGTGGTAGTGCAAAGGTGTCATTCCTGCCTCACAGCACCTGGATCTGCATCACGTTTGCATGTTCTTCCCGATTGATTAATTGATATCAGTGACGGTCAATGAGTTTACTTACTCAAAAATGTTGTCCTTGGTTCTTTTATTACCATACTCGCATGAAAAGGAAGAAAACTCCATCCATAGCACTCACAGCGAGCAGATAAGTGAGCAAGACACTTGTCTTCACCATAAGAAAATAGTAAAAATAATCTGTGAGAAAATATGTTATTTCCAGTTTACTTTTGTTGGCATAATCATGCCTCAGAAATGCAAAGGCATGTTCTCTTAAACTGAAAACTTTGCTGCTTCAGCGTGGATATATTTGGTATGTTTAAAGGGTTTTGTTTTTATGTTTACCTTCATTATAAAGTACAAGAACAGGGTAGTTATTTTTTTAAATTTATAAAAATTCTACACTTTAGAATGTAATTTCATGTGGCAAATTAATATATAATATTATTGTGAAGTGATTACCTTGACTTGAAAAATACCAGACTTATGCTTTATGTTCCATTCCCCTCTCTCTCTCTCTCTCTCTCTCTCTCTCTCTTTCCCTCTCCCTGTTTCACTTTCACTCTCTCCATGACTTTTTCTCTTATTTCTGACCTCTCTTCCTTCTGTAAGTTACTTCTTCACCCAAACCATCTCTCTTCTATGGTTCTATTTCTGTCATTATTTTGCATTTATATATTCATTTTAATTATGTAATTTTATTTGTTATTTTGATGATGCCACTGTTACCACTATTTTGTGTTTTGACTCTGATTGTGAGTGCCACCATTTTCTATTTTCTGTGTGAAGAAGGCCATATTGTTGTTGGCGACAGTGCCTATCTCCATTATGTGATCACCAGGTACATGAATTTTGATTTTATTGAGTCAATTCTATTTATGATGTAAAAATTATATCCTATGTTATCATAAAAATCTGATTTTCTGGAACTGTGCAGGGCTTCTTTAAAATTTGGCAAGAGTTAATTAGTTTTATTGTAAAATTAGTCTGCTCTGCAGTTGCCAGTGTTTCTGCTAAACTCCTATTGTTTTAATTAATAAGAGGTTATTTTACATAGAGGGCCTTTTTTATTACTAATTAGCACTCTGTTTTGTGTGACAGTGATAAATCTTAATTGTTTCTGCGGTATATGGGATTGATTTTATTTCCGATTAACAGACATATAAAATCACATTTCAATTTAAAAAACTACAGACACGTTAGTTCTAGTTTGTGGAAACTAAGGAAATCTCTTTTGGAGTGTAGTTAGTGTAGGTTAATTCATTTATAGGTAACCTAGGGACTTTGAATTTTAACTTTGATTTTTGTTTAGCATTTTGTCTTTGATAATTATTGACAATTGGATATTTCTGCTCTTGACACCTGCTTGTCTCAGACCATGCTTTTCTCTCCATGTCCTGGTGGATCTTCCAGTATTATTTACTTGTTTGTTGTGACTTCATTACCTTGGCAGAACACTTTTGACCGAAGAATGCAAGAGCTCCGAATCAGCTTAAATCCTTTCAGGACCACTTCCAGCCTGAAATCACTTTTAGGCTCAGAAGCAATGGTATTCTTGCTTAAAGGACTACCTGTTAGATGTTCTTCTAGCAACGTTTGGTGTCACTTAAGTACTGTGCTTTCTGTTGCTAATGCCTCCAAGGCAGTTTCTCCTTAAAGGGACAATGTAATTCCCTACCCTCTCTGACTCTAGACGCCACCTTTTGAACTCATTCTCTGCTGGGTCACTTGCCTTCTAGGGTTCTAGGGGAACTTTTCATATTTCTGTCTGAACTGTGGTTCTTTTGTTTCCTCATGCTGGTCTTATTTGCCATTCTAGGGTACCCAGCATATGTACAAATTAGCCCATATTCCCATATTAGTGCATACAGGGCCTTATAAGCTATCAGTGTGGCCTTTTTCTCTGCCATGGGAGTGCTAAGTAGGAATGTTGGCTAGCCTGCATCATACTTGATATGCCTCTGGCATTTTTTTTTGTTTGTTTGTTTTTATAATGCTCCTCTCTCAGAAAAGCAAAACTGACTCTTGGAATGCTCAGTGTTCACTTACTACTCTTTACTTAATTCATCTAACTAAATAGAACTACAATATATAACTCCAGCTCCTAATTTGATACACAGGCCAGTTAAGTTTAGGGTCAACCTTAAAATTCTTCATTTCACACGTCAAGTCATAAATGTCTCAGCCCACCAAGCCGTTTGTTGCAGACATTTTTAGTGCCTACACATTAGAGCACACTTTGTAATTTTAACATGCAGGCCTCCTTCAAATTTAGAGGATAAATAAAGCTAGGCAGAGCCTTTAGCTATAGAGCACCCAAACTCTGAAGTAATCTACCTGCCAATACCAGAGAGGCCCCATTGGTCTCAGGATTTAAATTAAGACTGTATTTGCAATTATTATGTAGCCTGCTGGGCTTAGAAGTGGAAGTCCATTTTATTAGAATAACTTGAATTGAATTGAATAATTAATTGCCAAAGCTTTTCAAAGTCCATCAGGCAGACTTCAAGCAACGAGTTCAAAGTGGCCCGCATGTTTTCTCATTAAGGCTCTCAAGGGGATTTATTAAAGTAGGAGGTTTTCAGCTGCAATTTCTGACATTGCCATTCTAAATTTATCACTTGCAGTTAAAGCCAAACGATAAAAGCTGACAAGTATTGTAATGTGCTACTTCAGAGGATTATTATGAAAGATAACCAGTAATAGTGATGTAAGAGAGTTTAATAGTACACAGGAAATTCACTTCACAGCTAAGTGAAATATCCCTGCTTAAATAAATTAAGAAAATTCATGGTTTAAATTGGTGTATGACTTAAGAAAGCATTTAATAGAGTTCAGTAGTGCAACCTGCTTAGTCTGAAACAGCATCAGAGATAACTAGAACCTGTCCTTGAAACATGGTGCGTATGGCATGAAGTGGCCTTTGATATCATAACAGTCCATCACGCAAAAAAGCCATGCACACCACATTCAGTCATACCAAACAAGTTTAGTGGAACCGAAAAATACAGCCTACTGTTCTTTTAAGATATAAAAGAAAATCAGTATCAGTAGAACATTAAAACTCCACATTGACAATAGCCTTACCAGAATTCTAATCTAAGGCTGTGACAGTATATGTTTGCACTTCCCTGTAATTAAATTAATTAATACGAAATAATTCATATTAAGATCTGACCCTCTATCTCCATGGCAGAAATTTTGGTGATGTATGAGGTTGTTAGGCTCTTAACATCCTTTTTGTTGTTTTGTTACATATGCATGTAAATGTTTTGTTGCAAACATTATTTTAATAATAACTTTGATGGAGAATACCATGGCAACACAAGAGGCACTGCATATCTTACAACCTGCGAACAGACAGGTTCAGTCATTTGGTTAAGATGAGCTAGTACTGAATTGTAATTTTAAAATATTAGTTTTTTGTGCACCTCCCTAGCCACAGATCTAATTAGTAAGATTTGTGTTGAAAGTGGTGATCCTATTCATTCTTGTAGTCTTTTCTTTTTATATTATTTTTTTCTACAATCGTCAAGTCAAGACTCTATCAGAATGAATACATTCTATCCATCCATCTTCTGTACCACACAATCCAACCTACAGTCACAGGGTGCTGGTGTTTATTCTGGCAGCATCAGGGACAAGGCAGGGACCAGCCTTAGATGAGGCACATGCCTATTACAGGGCATATTTGCTCACCCAACTACACTCACCCATACAGACAAAGTGTGGAGTGGCTATCTCATCTAATTTGCACATCTTATGAATATGGGAGAAATGCCAGAGTACCTAAACAGGTGTAATCAGACAGCAAGATGCAGGTCTGTTACAGTTTTATGCAGAATTGACATTGCAATCAGCATACCATATGCTTTTGAACATAGTAAGACTTTTATAAGAGTTGCTAGCTTTGTATTCTTCTCTTCACCTTTAATCACCTATTAAGTCTGAATGTTCTCTCCATGTCTACATGGATTTTTCTCTGCCTTCTCCTGTTTTCTTCCATATGTAAGGCACTTGCATATATTTGATTCATTGGTGGCTCAAAATTTGGTTCTGTGTTTATTAATTGTGGGTTGTGTGTATAAACAGTCTTTGCAATAGATTGGCATCTTGTACAGAACTGAGTTCTGGGTTGTGCCCAGTACTGCTGGGATAAGCTCAGCTTTCACCATTGCAACTCTGAATTGGAATGAGTAGATCTGAGAATATTTGTTGGTTTTAATCAAATTTACGTTAGGCTAGTATTTGTAGTGAGTTTAAAAGGATCACTTTTTAAATAGTAACAGATTTGGATTTGCCGGTGTCAACAGGTCTCTGTGTGCCATGTATATAATATGCAGAAGCGTATGATTTGGGTATTTTATGACATGCATCACAGAACACCAAAGCCTAAATGTTTATTGACAACAGGCAGCACGCTGATAGTTATTGGTAGTGTGGTTAATCAAAAGTAATATATGTTGTCTTACTACATATATTAGGATTTAATAACTATTAGTTAAACATGTGGGGCCTCATGCATAACACCTTGTGAGAAATTCACACTAAAACATGGCGTAGGGACAAAACTAGAAATTTGTGTATGCACAAAAAATTCAGATGCATTAAACTGTGCATAAGCCAAGTTATACACACTTTCCCCTTATAAATCCCAATCAGCAAGAAGTTTAAAGCATAAGCACACACCTACAGCTCCACCCTAACTCCTATCCAAATTTCACCTATTTGAATATGCAAATCAATGTAAATAGCCCCTTCTATTCAGTTTTTTTTAAAAGACAATGGCAAAAGCACGTGTAAAAAAGAAGAATTTCAGCGAATGCAAAATGGAGGTCCTGTTCAGTGAAGTGGAGGCAAGAAAAAATGTACTATTTGGTGGTTAAGCAGTGGTATAAGGAATAAATTGAAATTGATGGAGTGGTACAGTGTGGTGATGGCACTCAAATGTTCAAGTTCAGAAAGTTAAGGAACAATGAAAAATCTTAATTATAAATTTTTAATAATTCAATCCAGGGTCGCACCAACCCCACCAAGCATTGCGTGCAAGGCAGGAACAATTCCAGGATGGGGCACCAGCTCGTTGCAGGGTGAATGCGAACACACATATAAACTAATAGCATCAATTTAGCATCACCAAATTACCAGATCTGCTGCCTTGGAAAGGAAACTGAAGCATGCAGAGGAAAGCCACCAGGAAAACATGCAAACTGCAGGAAGGGAACACCCAGGATGTGACCCCCTTACTGCTTCTGCTGCACCACCATGCCCCCACATTTTTAATTATTAACAGTATATTTTATTTCTTTAATGTATTTCATCTTAAAAATTCTATTATAATTATTATAATTATATAAAGTATACAGCGTAGTTTTCTAACAGCACACAACTCGAACAGGATAACTCTTTGAAATCTAAATCAACTTAGAAGCCAATCATCATAATGGGACAAGAAGTCATTGCGATCTGTAAATACAAGCTCTCTTCTGATTCTTCCATTTGTGATGTCTTCTAATAACACTAAAGCAGCCATGGTAGTTGAAACAGTTTGGCCATTCCGTGCACCATTATATTGTTACAGAATGATTATAATCAAGTGTGTTAAATTTGTAAATGTTATGCAATTAATTTTGTTGTATTTGATACAGCCTGCGTCAAGAATGTGAATCTGGAAAGACCACAGAAACAGTAGTACTACTTTGACGCTAGGTGCCACCAGTTTGCAAAACCAAGCGGAAGACTGCATATATATGGTATGAGGCGGACGTGAAAATGTACGTGGCATTACACCAAGTTTAGTTTTTAGCGAGCGTGGAAACAGGTATACGCAACATTTTAGTGCATATGCACCATTTATACATGAGGCTGTAGAGTTTACATAGTTCTGTTATAAGCTACCACCGTATGTTTTATAAATATTTTTTTGTAAAATTCCTTGATAACTAATTTGTATTTTTTGTAGGATTTAGAAAGTCACACATTATTTTGTCATTAATGTCCATAAATTCATATTGAGATTTTGTTATTGTTTTTACTTGTTGAATTTTTTTTAACAATTCATGGTTGTCAACACTGCAACGCTGGAATTGTGTGGCAGGATGTAAAGCCTCTATGGAATTGGTGGATAAATTAAATGACAGCATTATTTTTAGAAATGACACTTTAGGGGTGGGTGAGTAACACGGAAGGCAAGGGTGCTACACCTTGAGACAGTTTAGAGATACTGGAACCAATGAGAAACACCCACCAATTTTCCCATCATTTTTAGTAAATAAACCATCCTTTAGCCTCCTTTCCCTTGTGACTATTTCCCCGTGCCAGTCTTTGAAGAGCACAACATCATTTTGTGTTATGATATGGTATATCCTTTAATACACCTGGGAAACAAATAGTCTTACCTAAAGTAAATATCTGACAACGTTTCACATTTTCCCTAAGACTATAAGTTAATGTATTTCCTTTTTTAAGTTAATATTGGTATTATACCTGCCTTAGGGAAGGTTAATTGGAATTAATTGCACTTTCCAATGTACTGTACATGAAAAACAAACCAGCACAAGCAACAAAACCATATTGCTTTTTGAATGTGTCCTGTACCATATGTTTGAGCATTGGCATGCTGTTAAACAATGTACTTTTTATCAAAAATCTATTCTGCACTTTGAATTCAATACAGTGTAATTGAACGACTTATACACACATTTCTTTGTCATTTTCTAAACCGCTTAATCCAGGCCAGGGCTGTGAGGGGCAGGAGCCTATCCTAGCTAGTCTAGGGCACAAAGTAGGAACAAACCCCTGACTGGGTGCCAGTTCATCGCAGGGCAAACACACACTGACACCCACACACCAATATATATATATAATGTATATATATGTATATGTACACACACACACACATTGTGCCCAAGAGTGCCCAGAAGAACAGATATGCATCCCAGCCAGGATCAAAGAGGATTTGTTGCCTGGCCATTAGGTCCCAAGTGGATGTACAGATGTCCTGGCTGGTTTTATTTGTCATACCTTTCCTGGCCTGGGAAGAAATGAAGGGACAGGGAAGGACTGTCTCCAGGGGTTTATTTAATCCACCACTACACTACATTGGAACTCTCATTCATACTCCTTCAGGGCACCTTAGAAAATGTAGTCTTGGTGAGCAGCCATGCCAGGGTGTGTGGGTCCCAGCAGAGTGGGCTGTAAGAAAGGTGCAACCTTTATATATATACAGTACATACACACAGACACACCCGCACACACACACACAGTCAGCTAAAAGTGTGATGTATTGTGAAATTGTGTACGTGAACTACCGCTGTCCAAAATTCTCATACAAATTCATACGTACTTTTAAAAATATTTAAATAAAAAAACAACACCATTCATTTATAGGGTCTTTCAAAAGGTTCATTGTAAGAGCCAGAACTGAAGAAGAAGAGAACATAGGTGATGATCTTAACTACAAAGATATTAATGAGGCACCTGAAGGTACCCTCAATATCAGCAATACCATGTCAGGTCAGTTAGGTAGGTACAGTATTTCGTCACCTCACTATGACTCCTTGCTGCCACAATTCCACACAAGAATCCTGCAACATTATTCACATGACAATACATATACTGTATATGTATATACATAAGATTTTTCTTTTCTTTAGTTCATCACTTATGTGACCAGTCTGTGATGGAGCCATATGCATCCAATCTAGGTTGCAATGCATGTACAGTGTTTTACATTTAATATAATGATCATAGAGTAAAAATACTGAAATTGAAGCCAGTTTGGAAATGAAAGGTGACTGTTAGAGTTTGAAAAGCAGCAGACATGGAAGAAGTGGTGTCATGGCTGTGCAGCGCGTGGGATGAAAGTGCTGAGGGAACTCAATTCAATGAAAAGATTGTTCATTAAAACTATCTAATCAAAGGAAAATGCTACAAGTGTCTTAAATGGAGTGCTGACTCTGTTATGATATAATTCGGTATTAATTTTTAGTTTTCAAATTTAAAAAGTATTACAATTTTTCTAGAGTTAAGTGCCATTTTGTTTTGTTTAGGGATACTGCTAGAGATACTGTAGCTCCTGCGGTTTTGTGTGGCCACCAGAGGTCACAGTTCTGACGTTGTTGACATGGGAGGTTAAAAGTTTGGTAGTAACATTCTTTCCTCATCCAAGATTGTGGATAAGCACAACCTTTTGTTAACAATTTTCTTCTTAAACCTTTTCCTAGTTAATGATCATTTTGATGTGAAATTTAGACTACATTTCTTGTTTTAACAAAGCATTTGATTCTTGTGGTTACAACCCTCATTTTATTTTCATTACATTTCTTTTTCTTCCTGTCTTATGCCTTCTAAACTGCTAGCTATTGTGAAAGAATAATTTAAAGGTAACAATAGTTACTGTGCTGCCAGAAGAAGCTTTTTAGACACCTGGAGTCATTCTGGGAGACCTAGAAAAGGAGCCAGCCACCACTACTCAGGGAGCCTCCCGGGAGAGAAGTGGAGGGTGGAGAAAGAGAGAAGTACTGGCTTTGGTGCTGTTTATTTGTGTCATGCTGCTGTGGGGAGCAGGAAAGGTGCTTCCCACCTGAATAAATGTGTGTTTTGTGGCAAACTCATGTCTCTGCTTGTCTGTGTCGGGGTTGGGGCTAGAGCACTCCTGGGCTTCACATTTCATAATTTTTAGAAGTTTAATGAGGTAACCTTTTAATCTCTGTTTGCTTAAACTGAAAAGATTTCACTTTCTTCATTTTTCATTCCTCACAGTCATAATTGATGTTCTTTGGACTTTCTATTTTTGTAATAAATGGTGTAGTGGTGTGATTGGTAGTCTACAGGTGGCAAGTGTAAACTTTGGTTATCTTTTTGTAACCTTTTGTGAGACGGATGCAGAAATTTCATTTACTAAGTGTAAATTTAGGTTAGAAGTTATTGAGCTGTTTTGGAAAAATTGAGAAATTTAGGTGACATGTTTAGTGTTGACATGAGTTCATAGCAATGATTTCAAGAGTAAGAGGTCTTTGGAAAAAAATAGGGGAGATGTGCCCCATTTTAGCTTCTAAAGTAGTCTCTCTGCCATTGAAAGTTAAAGTTTCTAAAACTTGTATGAGGGATAGAATGCTCTGTAGAAGTAAGATGAGGGCATTAAAAAATGTAACATGAAGCAAATCTGGAAAACAGGGAGATGAGAATGAATAGGTTTATATGTGGAGTGTCATGAAAGAGGACGGTGTGGACTGTGGACTGACAGAAAGAGCTGGTTTGGATGCTTTGCTGAGGAATAGTAGACTGAGGTGGTTTGGACATGTAAAGTGAAAGACAGAAGATGTGCACTCAGATGGAGGAGGAAGGGATGAAACCCAGAAGAAGGCCAAAAAAAATGTGGTTCGAGGTGGTGTCAGATATATGAAAAGACTGGATCTCACCCCAAAGGATGCCCAGGACCATGGAGAATGGAGGAAATAGATATGAAGGGTAATCAGCTAACCTGAGTAAACACAGAACATTGCCATTAAACTAATGATGCTCTGTAAAAACATTTAACATTTATGATTAAAGAAAGATCTGTTAAAGGTGCATTACATAATTCTTTAGTTATCCATCCATCCATCCATCCATTATCCAACCCGCTATATCCTAACTACAGGGTCACAATATTTCTAAATCTGTTGGAAAAGGTGAACTATTAAGTTGCCAAACTCCTTCAGCTTGTGAAAGCTTACACTTTTTATCTTTTTCTCATTTGTGAATACATTCTTCTGTTTAGAGAAAGGTTCTCAATACTGAATTTTTTTTTAAGGGAAGGGCTCCAGGTTGTAAATAGAATTGATGGCTGAGCTGGGAAATGAACCAAGAACATTAATTTAAAATTTTTATCTTTAGCTACAAAGCTCCCATCCTTCTTCAGAGGAACAGCACCTTGACCTTAGTGAAATAATAACACATTCCTCAGCATTCAGCTTATTACACTACACCTCCACAGTTAAAATGACATTTATGGCATTGTAAATGATGTTTGCTTGTACGGTTATATGCTTATGAACATTAACACATGATATATGAAAGGTTCATTTGCCTTTTGGAATCAGCATGTAAATCTTTATCTGCTAGATGAATTCTTTTTTTAAAACAGAGAGATAGACTTATGCTATATTGTAACTTAAATTTCAGTTTTGGTAACACAAAGCAAACCTCAAAGAAAAACTGTTTGCATTACTCTTCGGTAAATGCTGGATGGACCCTCACACTCCTGGCATGTCTAGCCTTAGCAAATCCCTGTTAAAAAGCCTGGCTTTCTGATTTATTTTAAAAAGAAAAGGCGTGCAGCATCACTCTGCTTCTCCAGGAAGTCAATGCTGTCTAATTTTGCTCGCTTACAAGGCGACAATAGGACACTGTCTTACAATACAGTGAACAAGAAACTGATGTATTTAGAGTTTGCTTATTTTGAAGTGTGTCAAAATATAAAGAAGGTGATTTTACTTCAAGCTATTAGGGGATACCATGCTCTGGGATGGTATCAGTGTTGCAATGCATATTTAAGGTGAATTTTGTTGTGTGAAGACCTGTTATGTTTGAAGGTTGCTTGACTGTTGTTGCTAAGATGGAAACATGCTGTAAAAACCACACATACCCAATGTAACTTTGTATGCATATAATGGAGAAATGGATTCCTTTTGCCAGTTTCAATTGTGTTGACAGTGTGGTAAAAAAAATATACTGACTATTCTGAGATGATTTCTCCTGTCTACTTGACATCTGCAGTGGTTTTAACTTTCCTGTTTCGACAGTTCATTATTGTAAAGGCTTCCCACTGAGCAATACCTTTACCACATGCTCCTTCAAGCCGGATCTGCTAGAACTTACTGCAGACTGTCATAACAATGGTAAGATGTGCCTAGTGCACACCCAAGAAGACAGATAACCCTTCCAGCACATTTGGAATAACATGATAGAGAATATTGTAGAAAGAGAATATTGTAATAGAAGAATCCACTTATCACATGTAAATTAGCACAATAATCACTCCGTGCAGTGGACAATTTGTGGTATGTGGACCACAAGGATGGAAAGACACAGAAAGTCTGCATCAGCAGCAACAGGCCCTGCTTGATGACATGCAGACAACAACATTAAAGGCAAAATGTCAACAAACAGAAGACATAGAGCAACTTCAATAGCTTTGGCACTTGCAGTTTGATGTGGACCCTGCCCTTCAACCAACACTCTTTCCATGCTATACAGCAGTCAAACAGTAGCCAAGACTCATTCCCATGCCAAGAAGAAGGCTAATTGTGAAGTGTAAAGCAGAAGAGGAGCAGCAGCACATGGGCAGGATTCTGTTCTCACAGTTTCAACATCAGCACTACGCCACCCGCCTGTATACTGTTTGCCCAGAGCAGTGTCAGAAAGGTGATGTATTCTACAGCCAACAGTGCATGTATGAAGTTCCTGAACCCAAGGTTTGAGGCCTGCTTGGGAGTATCCTCCCAGAACTGAATTCTCTAAGAAATATTATGACCCACCACAACCACAAGAAATCGGGAGTTTTTCCAATCAATGAATGGACATACAGATGTCCTACTTTGACCATTCCTGACTTAGCTCATGAAAGCTAAGGGAGATCATGAGATTTACAAACTGCTTTAGATGACATTCTACCAGTTGGAGTCCCAGAACGATGCAGGTTTCAGATACTTATCTGTAATTAGAAAAAAACAGTTGCTGTGTCATGCAGTAATTCACAACATCCTTTCATAAGCACTATGCCTGCTCTCAATAAACAATATAGACAGTGTAGGAAGGGGTGTATAATCACTCAGTTAATTAATGATCAGTTTACCTTTTGCAGTTCTGGTAATTAATTAATACAATCAGCAAGATGGTACACAAGATAAATGTAAGTCGAGTAAGGAATCTTTCTTTTACTTCCCAGTCGGCAGACCAGAAATATGAGAAGATCTGTAAAATTTTTAAACAAGTTTAGTAAAAGTCTACATTAATTATTTTTTACTTTCTCTGTTGTGGTTCAGCATGGCCATAGACTTACTTTCACAAATAACCCAGAAATGCTTGTTACAATAAACAAAATAATACAATTTATTAATAACAAAGGCTTTGTTACCTGTGTACGTAAAGAAACACAAACAGAAAAAGGTTTGGGGATCCACCCCATATATTGTAAGACAGAGTTATCAGCACAGTGTATAGTACAAAAGTTGTCTCAAAAGACTGAGTCCAAAACGGGTCTAAAGGAAAGGTGAGGTGATTTGACTTTTGTTAGCTACGGGCAGGAACAGGTGGGTTGGTAAGGGTACTGACAGAAGTGAGGTCAGTAGGAGGGCATGGTTTGAAAGGGTGATGTGGAAGCTGATTGAGGTCTAGCTGGGTTTCCCTTCTGATGATCTGTAGAAGAGGGACAAAAAACATTAATGCACTTCATCATCCCCCGACTCGGCATCAGTTAAGCCCTTTGACTGCCTCTTATACACACGTGTGTGACACCTGTCAAAGACAGTTAATAGAATCAATTTTAATTATTTGACACCTCTTCCCTTATGTGTACATTGAGTGTTTTCCTACAACTGTATTCTCATGGGTTTCAACCTGTCTGTCTGGCCAGCACTTCCTCCCTCGGTTAAGTTCCTATAAAGCCTTCTTCTCAGACTCTGTCATTTCAAAGAACATTGCTTGTCTCCTCTCCACTTTTTGACAACCATTATAGTTAGGATGGCCCCCATTACCCTGTGTGGAAACATCATTCATATTCTTGCAGTCAGTATCCTTATGTGTGTTAACCTGCCTTGCCTTGTGCTTCCTGTCTCGAATGCTTTTGACTAGTCGACCACAGTGGAAGTGATTGATCTGATTGCTCAAAGGCTCTGGACATACACCCAGCCATTAATGTTTTGTTATACAGATAAGAATAATAAAATTGATAGATACAGATATAAATGTGTATAGATATATCTAGACTAAAGACAATAACAAACAATACAATCCATAAAATTACAAAAGCTTAGTTGAAGTTTTTCTCTCCTCTAGAAAAGGCACATAAATTATGAATTATACCTCTTGCCTTAGATAGATATTTCTGTCCTATAGAAAACGGCACATAATTAATGAATTCTGATCTTTTAATTCACGTGGTTAAGATGGATAAGTTGTTTAGCTGGGTATGAAGCTTCTATTGCCTGTAAGTGACAAATATTTACTCTCCCCCGCGCAAGAGTTTCTGAGCGAGGGTGCGAGGGGAATTTCTGCTCTGCACATTCTTACTGGATTTAGGAAGTCTTACACCTCAGCTAGATTTTATCCTTCAGAAAAATTGTTTCCTTTCAGTTACTGTTACAACAATACTACAATGCATTAGCATGCTCTGTCCTAAATTCTAAGTTATAAATAATAGTTCTTGGAATCAGAGTGGGTGTACTTATAAATCTGGAGTAAGTAATGTTTTGTTCCTTTCCTGGTCAGCTTTCTCCAGACAAATGGAAGGATCATCAACATGCTTTCTTTCTTTTGTATTAGGTGCTTGTGTCTTTCTTCACCTTGGTCTCATCTCTCGGGTTGTGGGTGGTACTGCAGTTTATTTTTTTTGTTCAGGTTTAAACACACTGCACTGGTCTTCTTGTTGCCAGCAAAATCACATCTTCTAAGCAGTTGGCGATCAGTCAAAAAAAAAAATGTGGCCTTTCATATATCGTCTCCTTCCGCTCATGCACTTACTGTCTTAGCACGGTTTGGACTAAAGGCACCCCTTGTCAATTCCTGCTATAAACGGTCTTCCATTTTTTCATTACAGGCCCAATTAACCATTTGGTGTAGAACGGATTGCTTTAGCTTCATTATGGCCACACCCTATAAGCAAAGGGATCTCTGCTACAGTAATCCCTCCTCGATCGCGGGGGTTGCGTTCCAGACCCCCCCGCGATAGGTGAAAATCCGCGAAGTAGAAACCATATGTTTATATGGTTATTTTTATATATTTTAAGCCCTTATAAACTCTCCTGCACTGTTTATAAATATTCCCCGCAGAGTTATACAGCATAATCCCTTTGTATTCTCTTAGATATTAGGTAAGATTCATTGAAATTATGTATATAAACACACTGTTTATATACAGTAAAACCTAAATATTATTTTAAAGATATTGAGTGTCTCCGATATCACATATGTTACAGCCATTACGATAGACAGGTCACCAGCAATAAATACGTACAATGCAAGAAAAATAGTATACAGTAAATGTGTGTACAGTGACACTAAACGTACGAACATGTACTAAGCACTGTAACAAGAAAATTAATTATGGTTACTCACCAACAATGACACGATGACTTGTCCGATAACAATGAGTTTAATTTTACTGCACAACAAAGGAGAGCGTTACAGCCCTTGTAAAGGAGCCACTTCAGGCGATTGTGTAGCACTGCCGTTGTTCTTCTTCTGGCAGTCTTCAATCCAAATCCCTAAAGCAGATTCCATCCAGACTACTGCCTTATTACATCCACTTACAACTCGTTTTGCACCCTGGTTAAAAGGACGCTGCAGCCGTAGATCTTATATTCCTTTCCTACTTTTTAAATAAAAAGAATCGTAGCCTTCAACAAATCCAAAACGTTTACCTTTTCGGCAATCGTTAACATCTTCTTCTTGCGCTTGGGCACGGCCCCTGAAGCAGTAGCAGATTGTTTTGGAGCCATAATGAAGGGCTTGACTATGCACAAAGATAAACACAAAAGAGCACAACTCTTTACACAGCGAAACACGTTGATGCTGAATGAGCGAGAGGAGACTTCCTGGTTAACACAGCATTCAGCACGCAGGAGCTCAACTGCGTGCTCTGATTGGTTAGCTTCTCAGTCAGGAGAACTTAACTGCGTGCTCTGATTGGTTAGCTTCTCAGCCCTCCACCAATAGCGTCCCTTGTATGAAATCAACTGGGCAAACCAACTGAGGAAGCATATACAGGAAGTAAAAAGACACATTGTCCGCAGAACCCGCGAAGCAGTGAAAAATCCGCGTTATATATTTAGTTATGCTTTCATATAAAATCCGCGATAGAGTGAAGCCGCGAAAGTCGAAGCGCGATATAGCGAGGGATTACTGTATACAGTAGTAGTTATTGCCATGTTGATCAGTGAGCTTAATGGAGGAAGCAATGAGTTACAGCGTATTAAGGTGTTTTAAAGGCAGGAGTGGATGTCTTGTCATTGGTTTCTTTGATGCATATAATCCCATCCTTTTAGGTTGACCATTGGTGCAAAGGTTATCAGCCCCTGAGTTATAGCTCTTTGTTTGAACTTGTGTGCCCAGCTTGTGTCTGTGAGAGATGTCCTTGCGATGTTGCATGGTCTGTTATTGATCATATTATCAGATAAGGTGCAATGGCTTCATTCCAAAGAGGAGTCTACTGAACAAGAAACTGATATTAAGAATGTCAGGCAGTGGCTTGGTAAGCCAGTACTTGTGTTCCAGCCTGGCAAAATCGATAATACCAGTGTGAACAAAGATATACCAACTACACTAAGGGAAGTGCATATCTTCTGTGATGCCTCTGAGCATGTGTATGATCTGTAGCTTATCCTTGAACAGAAGCTCAATAAGTAGGAGTAAATGTAGCCTTTCTTAATGCCAGGTCATGGGTCGCACCAAAAAAGCAGTAGTCATTTCTCATTTAGCACTATGTTCAGCATTCACTTGTGCTTAGATAGCTAAGTTGTCAAAGTCTGAACAGTCATTTCCCATTCATCAGGTCATATTATGTAGAGACTCTATCACTGTACTCTTCTGGTTGCAGTCCAAATCATGCTGATTTAAGGTTTTTGTTGGAACCCATATGATAGAAATTCAAGACCTCACCGATCGTCATTCTTGGAGTTATGTTCACTCAGCTAGCAATCCAAATGATGACATCAAATTCTATATGAGAATGGACCACATAGTTGTTGGCACAATGGACCACTGTTCTTGTTAAACTATCCTCAACAATGGCCCAATAGAGCCCTGCCTGCACTCAATGAAGGTGATGAGCTGTGAAAAGCAACTTTTTATGGCATAATTACACCTACTCCTAATTCTTCCCTTGTAGATATAAGCAAATTTAAGACTCTTAATTCTTGAATGCAAGTACCTGTACCTTTAGTGAGGAGGATTGTGCAAATTCATCAGCCAGTGATTACCAAAGGGCTGAGAATTCCATCCTCCATCCAAGTCCAATAAGAACGTTTCTCAACTGAGTTCTCTAGCTGGAGAGCTGGTAAAACCATACCTAAGGTTAGCCAATTCACTACTCTGTCTCTAGATTTTGATAATGTAGCAAGACTGATCTTGTGTGGATGAGTGACTACAACACAGCACCTGCATCACTTCTGACATCTGCTCATCCTTAGCCAACAGCACCCAACCACCAAATTAATTATACTCTGACACCATGTTAAAACATCTAGGGCTTCAGCTACTGTTTGCTGAAATACATCAGTAATACTGGATTATATGAGGTAGAGAGGCAATAAAGAAGTATCAGAGCCCATGTATTGCAAAACATTGCTGTGAAGTGGTTGCAAAAAGTCATGCATAAAAGTTTTACGCCGTTTTTTTTGGTTTTATGTTTTTTGTTTATCAATGACAATTTGTTTAATTAGACGAAAAAGTCACCATGAAATGGATTTGATGCCGGGTCATTTAAACTACATTTGGACCCAATGCCTGATTCTGCTGATTTGTGTGTAGCCTATATGTCAGTGACTCAGTGTGTAACAGATGATACTCCTCTGTCACTCATTTGGGCTAGTGCATTTCCTCTGCCGAATGCCAACTGCGGGATAGGCCAAAGCAATACCATGTGTTCAGAGAGTGATGGCAAACGTCCACTCTGAAATGTAGGCATCAGGGAGTCGGGCTGCAGGCTGCATCGGCTGCGCACATCAGGAAGACCTCGGGCAGTGTTGAGCTAACAGCTGTAATGCTGTGTGTGTGGCATGTTAATCACATTTCAGTAAGACACGCATGTGCATGTAACTTGTTTGTATGGTGTGTACTGTGTACATTCAACATCTGTATAACTTACATGTACACTTAAACAATCGTTTTTTTTTCCAGATGTAAAAATGTTAAAGTGCCAGTCAACAAGTTTGAGAACACTGGATAATTTTGTAAAAAAAAAAATGTGTGTTTAAATTTAAACAGGAATGATTTAGCAAGCTTGTTGAGACAGAAATGTCGACTCCAGCAAATAAGCTGATGACAACACTTGGTGTAATCTTCATATATCTAAACGACAGTGACAATGTAGTCTGCCAATTGTGCCAAGAAAGCCCCATGCCTGGAGAATTTAGCACAGGTAAATGCTGGGACGATTGGAAGATGGACTTTTTGAAGCATCACCTATCTCAGAAAGGTCACATGGATGCAGTTTCAAAGCCACGTTGTCAGATATCCGGAGGTTGTATCGAATGTTAAATGAAACTGCAGAAGATCAACAAATGAG
Organism: Polypterus bichir lapradei; assembly: GCA_026402145.1. Taxonomy (NCBI): domain Eukaryota; kingdom Metazoa; phylum Chordata; class Cladistia; order Polypteriformes; family Polypteridae; genus Polypterus; species Polypterus bichir. Next base: position 4,143,595 of record JANRMT010062794.1, read on the forward strand.
AATGGAGCCGTGTCACCAGAAAATAGCAAACACTGATGGGGTAAAAATTTTGATTGATGATGTCTTGCTGGCCATTTGGATGAGCAATTCGATGTTAACAGTGCAAGAGTTGCATGAATATATGGCAAAATATGTGACCATTCCGAACAGCTGGCGTAGAAAGAATTATGCTTTATGCATAATTTTGCAGAATGCATAAACAATATTCTCCAACAGGAAATCATGAGCGATCTCTGCAGAGCCAGCTTCCATACTTTAATTGTTGATAAAAGCACTGACATATCCGTACTGAAAATGTTAATTTTGTACAGTGTGTGATAGCATATCGATTGTCGAAGCCATCAAAAATTTCTGTTCGGACAAATGCAGTAGACATGCAAAAGATGGTTATGCTTATGTCAGATGAAGCATCAGTCATTCTCAGTAGGGAGAATGGTGTGGCCACTCAGCTTCATCATGAGATTACACACTTGTTCAAACAACATTGTGTCACTCACCAGGAAGACCTCGCCATTGATGATGCCTGTAAGCACATTCAATTAATGAAGGACATTGAGACAGTCCTGCGAACAGTGTATACGATATTTAGCAGGTCGTCGGTGAAACAAACACAACAACAACAACAACAACATTTATTTATATAGCACATTTTCATACAAAAAAAATGTAGCTCAAAGTGCTTTACAAAATGAAGAAATAGAAAAATAGAAGACAATAAAAAATAAAAATAAGTCAACATTCATTAACATAGAATAAGTAAGGTCCGATGGCCAGGGTGGACAGAAAAAACAAAAAAAAAACAAAAAACTCCAGACGGCTGGAGAAAAAAAATAAAATCTGCAGGGATTCCAGACCAAGAGACCGCCCAGTCCCCTCTGGGCAAGAAGTCACAGACTTTGATAATGGAGAAACAGAAATCACGAAGCTGGTTGTAGGTACCATCATTTCCCAGAGAACTGAGCTGAATGAACTGTCAGTGCTGTGCTGATACAGTATCACAATTTTCAATTTGTCATGTCTGAAAAACTCAAAACTGGGCTGCTTTTGACATTTGCCAATACAGTTTAATATGTACTTAAAGAAGAAGAATATGTGATGCTGGCTTGCCTCGTGGATATCCGTGCAATGTTTCAAGCATCAAGTGCTGATTGTGAACGCGGTTTCAGTCTCATGAATGCCATCAAGATAAAAATCTCGTAACTGCCTCGAGGCAGAACATAGGGACATGCTGATGTGCATAAAGTCGTATCAGAACTCTGGATGAACAGTCAATTTGGATCATGTTTATCAGCATTGGTATGCGCACAAGGACAGTTGTCAGAAACTGTAATGGTATAAGTCGTAAGAGTAACTTGTTAATTGTCAATATTTGATATTTTGGTGGCTATTAATCTAGCCTCATATAGCTGTGTGTGTGTGAAAAACATTTCATTTTCAGTGTTTTTCTTGCTGTTATAAATTACAATTTAAAAATGACATATATGGAAAGCACAGCACTGTGTATAAATAGAAACCAGTTTGTTAACGCTCTTTTGTGTTACTGATCAGGTATGTAGGTGTTCCGCACACATGGGAAAAAAATTAAGTGGGAACATTGATTATAACAGTGGCTTATATGAGAATTCCAATAAGTGAGATCAGTGACTGGAGGAAAAAGAGACACAGTCAGGTGTAGAAAGGCCAGTTATCTAATCAGACAAAAGAATGAACCAAGGATGAAAACAAAAACACAATCAGAAACAAAAAAAGAGAAGCAGGAAATATGGCAAAAAAGGATGCCTTGAGGACACAACAAAGAGCAAGCAACAAAGTGAAGGTCAATGACCTGTGGGATTCAAAACATGAGAAAAAAACATGAGAAACAAAATTCTCAGCAAAAAACTCATTGGTAAATAATCACTGAATGTCAGAAGCCTGCATAAATGTACAAGAAAATGAAGCTCAAATGAGCCACAGATGATGAATGCGTAACTGATGTCAGTGGGTATTGGCAAAAAGAAGATGTGGGCAACATGTCAGGCATGATAGACAGAGAAAGAAGGCATGTACAGGTAAATCAGGGTGCAGCTGTGCCAATGGCAGAGGATGGTAGCAGCATGTAACACTTGATGGGTAGTTAGGCTATGACTCTAGAAGAAGACTGGTATAGGATGACACACCCCGCATGCTGTGTCCTTGGCACCTATTACGGAGGCAATAAATTACAAACCAGAGACACTTTAGGCAGGATGTCAGTCTCTTATTCAAAGACACAGTTACTGAAATGTAAAGATAATAGGTTATCTGCTCTTATGCCATCTGTACTATCTTTTTCTGATGTTTCTATCAATAGTACTTCTAAGAACATATTTGCATTTACGCCATTACATTTTGTGTTAATTAGTTCAACAGGAGTCTCATTCACACTCATTTTTCAGGTATTGGGTCAATGTTATCATTTTTTGATACCTGTGCTACTTTCTCTCATCATTGTATTCCAGTGATCCATATCACATTAACAAATCCACCTTTAAAGGATTCTAGTTGTGATTGCTATCTGTTTGTGATAGGACAATCCTTCCATGTCCACATAAAGCCAAGCACTCATCCAAAAAGAAACCAAAGACTGAAAGACAGAAAAAGATGGAAATAATGAGCAGCATTTGAAAAACAATGTTAAAAAGAGAAAACAAAACTGTGGCCCAGTAAAAAGCTGGAGTCAAACTAACCAAAAAAATTGTGAGAACAGTACAGAGCACCAAAATCAAAATTGCAAAATAAAGTTTTAAAAAGTGCTCACCCAAACTCATCTCTTCTGTCCTTCACTAATTCTAAATATTCTTGAAAAACACAACCTCTACTCTGATGGCATAATGCATCATTTAACTGACATTGGCCATAGCAACTGTAATCAACATAGCCACGGTCATACAAAGAAAGTCACAAAATGGTGGTTGCAATTAAATGCAGTTGCTAAATACCAATAAAATTAAAAAACAAGCTGAAGTAAACAAATTAATTTCAGACTGAAACAAATTGGATCATAGATGTTAGAAATGTAGGTTTCACAGATATTAACTCTGAGCCATGTAACAGAATGATTATTTTAAATCCAAAGAAATTCCATGGGCCAGGAAAACTTTTTTAGAAGAAAAAGATACTATGTCTAAATCACCTTGTCTTTGACTGGTCCAAAATAAAACCTGCAACATTCCACATATATAAACAGATATATGAAACATACACACAATCAGGGCTAAACAATAAAATAAATTAAAAATAAATAAATTTATATTTAAATTTACCTATTAAAATGGATGAAAATTATTATCTAAGCAGAGGGTATGTTCTTAAAGGATTTTATGTAACTGCCACTAAAAACACAACCTGTGATATACGATCATAAAGTAGTGCACTAGATGGCACTCTTATCAATCACCCAAGCAACATCGGTATAAAAATATTACCCATTCCAGTATGAATGATAACTGAAAATTCCAGACTGTTCCCAATTACCTTCCCAATTTATTATAAGGCCTACGTATTTTCTACTTATCAGGTAGTTGCAGCTATACAGTGCTGCTGACTACATATATTCCTCACAAGGGGGCATACACAGTTTAGTTTTAACATTTTGTATCATAAAAAAACTCATAATTGTTCTTTCATTCTGCAATAGCAAGCAATAGCAGAAAAGGTGCATATTATTGCCTTATATACAAAAAAAGACTCAAAAGTAAATTATGAATTTATTTTTGCAGTTCGTCATATTACTTCAATCAGTTGAAGTAATTTTGTGTAAGTGTATTCATTGCAGTTAATAACAATTTTAGACCAGAGTGTCCTCTGTATGGGATTCTCTTTAGCGTTTTTTTTGCAGATTTCATTCGAGGTTTTTCTTAGCGTCAAAATGTTGTCAATCGATGTCCCATGTTGTGTGTTTGTCTGTGGGAGGTTCTTGTATGCCTCCCACTGCCAGAACAAGCAACTTGAATCAGATTAGCAATAATGGAAATCGATGGATATATGGATGGGTGATAGGCACTGTGAGATTTTTAATAATTGGTTGATGGGCTATCAAATACATTTGGACATTCAATTAGAACATTATTTAAGCTTTGATTTACAGTTAGGTCCATAAATATTTGGACAGACAACTTTTTTCTAATTTTGGTTCTGTACATTACCTAAATGAATTTTACATGAAACAACTCAGATGCAGTTGAAGTGCAGACTTTCAGCTTTAATTCAGTGGGTTGAACAAAAAGATTGCATAAAAATGTGAGGCAACTAAAGCATTTTTTAACACAATCCCTTTATTTCAGGGACTCAAAAGTAATTGGACAAATTAAATAACTGGAAATAAAATTTTCATTTCTAGTACTTGGTTGAAAACCCTTTGCTGGCATTGACAGCCTGAAGTCTTGAGCTCATGGACATCACCAGATGCTGGGTTTCCTCCTTTTTAATGCTTTGCCTTTACTGCAGCGGCTTTCAGTTGCTGTTTGTTCGTGGGCCTTTCTGTCCAAAGTTTAGTCTTCAACAAGTGAAATGCATGCTCAATTGGGTTAAGATCAGGTGACTGACTTGGCCATTCAAGAATTTTCCACCTCTTTGCTTTAATAAACTCCTGGGTTGCCTTGGCTGTATGTTTTGGATCATTGTCCATCTGTATCATGAAACGCCGCCCAATCAATTTGACTGTATTTAGCTGGATTTGAGCAGACAGTGTGTCTCTGAACACCTCAGAATTCATTCGGCTGCTTCTGTCCTGTGTCACATCACCAATAAACACTAGTGTCCCAGTGCCACTGGCAGCCAGGCACGCAAAAGCCATCACACTGCCTCCACCGTGTTTTACAGATGATGTGGTATGCTTTGGATAATGAGCTGTTCCACGCCTTCTCCATACTTTTTTCTTGCCATCATTCTGGTAGATGTTGATCTTGGTTTCATCTGTCCAAAGAATGGTTTTCCAGAACTGTGCTGGCTTTTTTAGATGTTCTTTAGCAAAGTCCAATCTATCCTTTCTATTCTTGAGGCTTATGAGTGGCTTGCACCTTGCAAGTCTTATCTTTATGGTAGACTTGGATATCGATACGCCTACCCCCAGAGTGTTGTTCACTTGCTTGGCTGTTGTGAAGGGGTTTTTCTTCACCATGGAAATGATTCTGCGATCATCCACCCTTGTTGTCTTCCGTGGACATTCAGGTTTTTTTGCGTTGCTGAGTTCACCAGTGCTTGCTTTCTTTCTCAGGATGTACCAAGCTGTAGATTTTGCCACTCGTAATATTATAGCAATTTCTCAGATGGGTTTTTTCTGTTTTCGCAGCTTAAAGATAGCTTCTTTCACCTGCATGGAGAGCTCCTTTGACCGCATGTTGTCTGTTCACAGCAAAATCTTTCACATGCAAGCACCACACCTTAAATCAACTCCAGGCCTTTTATCTGCTTAATTGATAATGACATAATGACGGACTTGCTCACACCTGCCCATGAAATAGCCTTTGAGTTAATTGTCCAATTACTTTTGAGCCCCTGAAATGAAGGGATTGTGTTAAAAAATGCTTTAGTTGCCTCACATTTTTATGCAATATTTTTGTTCAGCCCACTGAATTAAAGCTGAAAGTCTACACTTCCAACTGCATCTGAATTGTTTAATTTAAGATTCATTGTGGTAATGTACAGAACCAAAACTAGAAAAAAGTTGTCTCTGTCCAAATATTTATGGACCTAACTGTATAATCAGAATCTCCAAGCAATAGAGTTTGAGAATCTTAATGGTGAGTAGATCGGTACATGGCAAAAGTGATAGTCAGCAGCAGAATATTATTACATAATGCATATAAAAGATTGAACTGTAAATCAACCAAAAATAAGAATTAGGCAGTGGACATTATCACTTTTTTCTAAGAATGCACATTATCTAGCGGCTGCTACACAGTTGCCATATTGTTTATCCCGGTATTAAGAGGTATACCTGTGGCACCCAGCTTTAAAAAGTGATTATAATGAATGAATGATTATAATCAAGAGTCCAATACTAATGCACTTGACATGGAGAATGTATTTTAGAATGATATATAGAAACCGGATCCAAGAATATACTGTTGTAGTTGTCATCCACAATTTGGAATTCACATACTGCACATTGTAAGCCTACCTTCAAGACATTTTCAGAGTTAGGAAGTTTTTAATAAATCATGACATTGTTGAATTTAACAGCATCTTATATTGGAAGTAAAACGTTTCCTTCATTCCTGATATACCCCCAAATGCTTATTCAAATCAGTATAGAAAGGAGCACAAGATGTTCTGTTCAGATTTTACCTGGAGGTACAAACTGGTTTACAATCAGCTCCATCAGATCTATGTTTCACTTTCATCTTGTCTTCCCACTTTATTTGCAATGTAACAAAAGAATGGTTGAGACAACCAAAGTCTTAAGGGGGCTCATTCCTTAATCTTATACAACAGATGATTTTATGCTAGCCTTTGAAACCTTCAAACAAAAGTACACCCAAATAGAAAACTTCTCAAAAGACAGATTCAAGGCCAAGGCTCTCATTATTTTGCATTTTTGCAGTGTCTCATTGATTTATCCACTGCCAAGTCATAGTCCTGAATGTTTGCTTTTATTATTACTTAAGTGTTATTTTGATTTTAACTTGACATAGTCTGAAATCAGAGCAGCAGTTTTGAACATCTGTTTGTCCATATGACCCCATTTTTCATAAGTATGTTATATTCCTGTTGTGCTCCTCCCAAAAGTTTTAAGCAAAATTTCTGCTTTTCTTTTATTTTAACTTTTGTCAGTTTTATTTGTAGTTAAGACTATAATAAAGTATGCTCTATCCCTTTTAATCTCTGCTTTAAAGTTCTAAGTTGCATTTTGTCTCTTATTTTGTCAGTTTTATTTATAATTAAGACTATAATAAGAATCAACTCATCAATAAATATAAAACATTACAATATGCAGTAGAAAAATACAATATAGCATACATTATATGAAATATTAAGACAGGCCACATTAGTCTTCAAACTATATAATAAGTATTGCAGTCATTTGAGGAGCCCAGTACATTATACACTGTTTATAAAAAATAAATCAGTTTTACTATTTAAGGGAAAAGTCATTCACAAATCACCCAATTTTTTTTACAAGAAATGAACAATTTACCCATCTACCGCCTACATTTTCTAAGCTTGCTCTACTACAAGTTTAGTCTACTACAGGACTGCAGAGAGTCTATACATGTCTTGGTAGGACATCTAACAAAAGCTACTAATGCAAAACGTTGTGTCTCTGATCTCCTTTTCTTTCTTCAGCATGCGAATAATCTTTACTTTTTCTTTTTCCAATACACTCTGACACAGACCTTCACTAACCGTCTTAGTAGCATCCAGTACAAAACAGGAACCAATCCATCAGAGTACATATTCACATACAATACTATATTCAAAACACTCACTTAAACATGGACAGTTTTAGAGTTGCCAGTCATCCTAACGCACACCTTTTCTCAATATAGGAAGAATCAGCAGGACCTATGAAGGAACCATAAAACCCTTAATGTTGTTCCACACCAAAGATTAATTCAGAACCTAGAAGATATTGCCATCTTAGGCAACTAAAAATATGATTTGAACCATGTTAACAGGTATGGGACAAAAAGTAATTCCCTCAGGAATCTGTCATCAGACCATTACATGATCCAATTGACATTGTTGGTTGGTTGGGAGCATGCACTGATTAATGACATTAATTTCTAATTAGCAGCAACAGCAGAAGCAGTGTAGTAGTAGTACTGGCATGTGTACAGAGTACTGGGAAATTCGTATTTGCATGTATATCCTAAATGCAATAGTGACTAAACTAAACTTAAAAAATTTTTAAACAACAAAATATTTGAAGGATAGCAAATACTAAGAAAGCAGCAGTACAAACACAAAAGGTTCTCAAATTTTCCATACTGCAGAATCATTTGGAAAATGCAGTTTAATGTAGACAAGTATCAAGTGTTGTATGTAAGTAAAATAAACATCTTTATATATAATATGCTACTGTGGCTGTTCGTTTGTCTGTCCAGGATTTTAAATCACCTGTAGCTCACAAACTATTGACATATTGACCTGAAATTGGGTACACATATACTACTTGATGTCTACTGTTTGCTTTTGGGGTGATGATTGACCTCCAAGGTTATTCCTCTTTTTGTTTTTATTTTATTTCATTCTAGAATCAACTCTCGGCAGCAGCCAATAGCGTGGCCGTGCGGTGCATGTGTACGGTGGCATTCTAATTCATACCACCTTCGCCGTCACTTCCCCTACCTCTTCATATCTTAAATCATTCTTGAAGCAGATTGAAGACTTAAGTGCCAGCTTAAGTCAAAATTTAAAGAAAACGTACTAAGTAATTGCAACGCAAACACTGACTTAATCAGTTTTAACGCGAAAAGATGCCAACGAAAGAAGAGAAGTAGTGAGCCGCTACTGTGGAGAAAAGAAGAGCTGCTAAGGAAGCAGCAAGTGCAACCTCTGAGCAAACAAATGCTAAACGTAGAGAGAAAGCGTATGAAAACTAGGAATGCTCAAGTCAAGTGTATTCACTGCATGTTATCGTGCAGTGTGCCATTACTGCTAAATTATAATTATCGGACATTGAAAGCTGATCAACAGGAAGCAAAAGGAATTAGAGGTTTAGGATGACACATCATTTTCATCCATCAGGCAATTTGGTAGCAGTAGTAATATTGTCACATGTACAGGGTACAATGAAGTTCCTACTTGCATGGCCAACGAACATTCAGCACATCACATAAAAACAATTAAAAAGGCAAATAAATTTTTAGGAGTGACCCCTCCATCACTGCATTTGTGGGACCTTTATAAGACTATGCCAGCTACAATACTAATGTCTGACACTGTAATTAAATTCTTCTCATATTTTTGAGTCTGTAATTTACATGTGAAATGTAAGTGCATTTTGCTGTATTTGTTTGACTTTGTTTAAAAGAAAGGATCCTAGGAAGTATGTATGACAAACTGGTTCCTTTGTTTTAAGGTTTGGTTTCTTTGTTTTTCTTCCTTTTTACTTTGATCCTTGTTACTATTTCTTTATTAAGTTTTGGTAATACATGTTAAAATTGTACAGAACATTTCTTTTTCCATGATGGACTAAAGGTTTCTGAGGTTTCAAATGTGAAACCTTTTACCTTTTTTTCCTGTGCAGGCCAAAATTCTGCATCTAGAGTTTGGTGCAGAGTCGACTGCTCTAAAACTACAAGGGAAGCACCGCCTCCTCCAAAATGTCACAACAAATGGTCAAATATGTACTGTTGAATTTACATTGCTATTACAAAGAGCATACTAGAATGTGTTCAAGTTCATGGCTAGTTCTTTCAGAATCAGCAATAATTTCTTGCAGGTTGTCAAACATGATTTATTTTCTCATACATTCCCATGGCAGAATGATCCATTAAAAGCTGCACTTCAATAACACTTCAGAATATACTTCTTTTCAGTGCAGCAAAGCTAGATGTTTATTGAACAAGTGCTTCAAAACGTCATTTTCAGGGATGTCATTTACGCACTGGGCTCCTGCATGATGATTGGAGGAACTATCAAAGTTGCTAGACCTCTTTTTGATTGACAGGATTTTGGCACCAGAGCATTTCAATTTCAGTCTCATGTGGATTTCTGGCAAATGAAGTCATGAGACAAGCTACTGCTTGTAGTCTGTTATTTGCTAGTGATAAAGCCCACTATGTTTATTTGTACATATCCTACTGTAAATAAAAACAAACACACAGTTTTTAGAGTTTGCTCCTTGTTTCAGTTTAGTAAAGTCATCAGTTTATTTCAAACTAAATATCATTAGTGATGGGGAGGTGGGGCTAGCCAGCCAAGTAGTGGCAATTATAGATAATCTTATGGAGCAAATTTCTCAGCATTTTTCAAATTTGGAAAGTATGTTCTTCCTAGAACTAATCAATCCAAGGAAATTTGATGAAATCAGACATATGTTTCCTGAGGAGGCATTCCAAAGTGTCCTGAAAAGTTACATCAATTTCCTTGATTCAGGGAGACTGAGATCTGAACTCCAAGTCCTACATTCAAATCATGACTTGAACGGCAACAGGAATAAGCTGTGTGATTTCTTTGTGTTTTTTAAAGAGTGCATTGCCTCAGCTATACAAGCTATTGACTTTAGTGGCAACGATTGGAGCTACATCAGCAGGTGTAAGAGATAAGATAAGAGCTTCTCATGCCTAAATCAAATCATGTTGTACAAACGTCAGGAGCATGAGCTGATAGCATGTTGCTGCACCCACCACATGCCAAACCACCTGGATTGGGACCAAATTGCTGCAGGTGACACCTCAGCACCACACTAAAACTGTGAGGATTTTGTCGGTGGCTGGAGTGCCAATCCTGCCACCAGTCCCCAAGTTTTCCCTTTAAGCTGGAGGAGCTGCTTGCAGAGCTGGATGCAGATTAATGTCATACCCAGGAAGAACCAATTGCAGGATGCCCAGTGGAACAGAGTCACTTCAGGCATTTACGGGTTTCAAACTGGCAACCTTCCGATTACTGTTGGAGATCCCTAGCCTCACAGCCACCACAGGGTCACAGACCATTTTCTACAAAAAGAAAGGAGGGCAGAATGTACATATAAATGCAATAATTGATTCATTTTATGATTTAGGCCTAAAATGTACTTCCCCTGTTTGAAAGAACACCAGCTGCCACTGGTTTGGGGATAGGCTGATTTGGGGAGATGAGGGTTGCATATTATGTGGAGTACTGGTCTGATTCCTGTTTCGGACCCTACCAATTCCATTTTTGTGTTCAAAGAGCCCTGGTTTAGTTCTGGTCACTACTCAAAGAAAAGACAAAGTCACTCTAGTATTTGTTGTAGATAAAACTAACCAAGTGCATCCTTTGAGTAAAGAGCTCTATGACAGGCCAGGAGAATTAATGCCTTTCATTCTTAGGAGAAAAACGCACACAGTATTATCCACATCTCATTATGGTACTCAATAGCATACTGATAAATGTGTGACATTTGTTGTATATAGACTGTATATCATATAAATATTTTACATATTATATACGTTGTGGAAACCAGCCCTGGCACAGACAGACATACACCAATGGTTCAAGCACCATACACGTTTTATTTACTAGTCCTGTTTACAAGTGTCCTGCACACAACCCAGTGCCCCTGCACCACACACCCTCAGTCGGGGCTTCTGCAAATCTCTGTCTTCTTTCACCGTCTCCATTCTTCTCCTCCAAGCTTCATCCTCTTCCACTTGATTCCAGCTGACGACTGGAGGGAGGCGGCCCCTTTTATGTCCCTACCCGGACATGCTCCAGGTGCCTCCTGATGAGCTTCCTGCGGCATTTCCTGGTGTGGTGGAAGTGCTGCATGAGCACCTGGAACCACTCCAAGTGTGCCTGGTAATACTTCCGCCAGCACCCCCAGGTGTGGCAGAATTGCTGACGTCCAGGGCTTCAGAGTTTTCAGGGAACCCCCTGGCGGTGGCCACGGGCCCCTATAGGGTTGAGCTTCCATGCTTAATTCCCATGGGCCCCACACAAACCAGGGTGGCTACCTTCTCGTGGTCTGGGGGAGGCATAGTCCCTCTCCTGGTCCTTCTCAGCGTCCTGGCTGGGCACAGGCCCCAGCCGCCCGCCACAACGTATATTTAATTCAATGTGGTGTGTGTTTGTTGACCTTTTTGGGGCTTTTGTTGGTATTATATTTTTCAACTGTCACTAGTCTGGAAGAGACGTGCAACTATGAACACATGACATTAGCTTGACTGTTTATACTGTTTTGACTGGTATGTCATTGCTTTGTGGCCACTTGGTGTTTTATGTATTATAGTCTATAATGTGTAATTTTTAGTAGGAGTTTTAGTGGCAATCTACAACTAAGATCAGCTTTTCTCACATGTTTAATGGGGGAACTAACATCTGCTTGTTCTCAATTTGTGGGTAATTTTCTTCAGGTGGCTTTAATATGAATACGACAGTTTTGTATTCCTGTTCCTAATCCATTTTTAGAGATATAAGTTTGGCTCCTTATTGGGGTCATAGTAGGTTAAAGTGGGGCTGGGTTCTTGCATCATAAAGTCATTCATTAGCAGAAATACAAACTAGTGCTTATTGCTTCAAGCATGCAATCACAAATTTCAATAGATTGAATAAGTTAAGTCAGTTCATTATGTTGCTATTATGTTATAGTTAATCATCCCTCAAATATCTGGAGGGAATTCATTTATAATAAATGGAAAATAACAACTTCTCTTTACAACTGTGTAATTCTGATTATTCAAAAGTAATGTTACTATAGTGTAAGCAATGCAAAGAATTAAATGTAACACTTGTAATATGGAGTTACATACTTTCAATCATTGTGTGTGATGAAAACATTCAAAAGTATCAAAGATTTTCTGCCTCCACTGTGTCTGACATGGCTCTCAATCGTATTCTTATTTTTGGAAAGTGTTTTGTTTTATTGCTAGTATTAAGATTACTCTAATATTCAGGTACTACCCTGTGCAACTTTGCACCTCAGAATCCTGAGCACTATCTGCCTTTTGAAGAAGATTATGGTTACTTATTAGCTTGAAGTTTATTCCTCTCTTCTTATGGTGTCATTATTGTCACTGTTGTTGTTTACTCCGTAGTAAAACATTTTAAATATTTTTAGTTAGGCACTGGGCATGGCTAACATTGTTATCCTGGTTTTATTTTATTTTAAATACCTTGGATAAAGATGTCAGCCAAATAAGTAAATGTAAATTTCCATTTAACTGTTGATTGGAAAACAGTTGTTATAATGGTTCCTTATATGTTTTCTCTTTTGGATGTCGTTTTTTTGCAGCTTTAACTTTGTTTAAAGGGAAAGGTAGGAAATGTTTAAAAGTTTCTTTCAAGAGCATATTTAAATTAGGATTTTATCGAACCAGTCTAAGGATTCTTATGTTGAATTTTGTCTTGTACTCTTCTGATGAGAGATATTTTAAAAACTTCTTAAATATAATAATTACCACTCTTTGTAATAAACCACGCCACATTACATTGCTTTCATATCACAGATAGATCTTCATGGGCATAGCAGGCTACAATACATAACAGTCAGCAGATCTGATATAATACCTATAAATGTTTACCAGATTGGTTAAAATAGTTGACTTTCCACAAAAGAATTTAAAACCATATGACTTAATATACTGCGGTGGGCTGGCACCCTGCCCGGGATTTGTTCCTGCCTTGCACCCTGTGTTGGCTGGGTTTGGTTCCAGCAGACCCCCATGACCCTGTGTTAGGATATAATGGATGGATGGATGGATGGATGACTTAATATACAGTTGTGAAAGATTTTTTTAGGCAGGTGGGGCAAGTGACAAGTACTCGCCAGTGACCAGAGAGATAGTCTTTACAGGTAGAAAGAGCAAATTCATAATTATTTCTTACTTAGGTGGCAGAGATTGAAACTGCTAAACAGAAACTACAGTCAAGATATAAGGCCAACAAAAAGTGTAGTCTGGAATATTTAGTCAGACGTCAGTAATTCTTAAACAAAACCTATCTTTTATAATCTTGCAGAAAACACTCACTCCTTTATTTTTGGAAAAAACACAGACAAATTCTTTGCTACAGCCCTTAACTCTTAAATATGTCTTATGTGAGACACCCTACATTTACAGTATATATGAGCTGTAACATGATATATGGAAGTGTACTAAAAGGGAAAGCACAATGTGAAAACAGCTGGCAAAACAACAAAAGAACAGAAACAATGAATATAATTAATCTTTAATGTAATAAAATGTGTAAGAAGTTAAAAAAGTACCAAAATTAATTTAACATGCTGAATATCAATACTTAATTTAATCCCTTCAGACTTGCTAGAATTTCTTTTAGTATGTTGTCCCAGTTTTTCATAAATGTAAGATTTTGTTGGTGTGATAAGCAGTATGTTATTCTTAATAATATAATAGAATTTGAAATTATTCATTTGTTCAAGTATTTGCTGTTCATTTACATGATGCATGATTGAATAGTGACCCTTCAGGGCAGTGATGTTGATATGGAGTTCTTCAGGGGCTAAAGCCCCTGAACTCTGGCTTCCAACCCCAGTCATCGAGTAACACCACACCCCGTTGCCACGATCTAGGGCCCTGATCTTTTACAATTCAGTCTCTACCCATTCCTCTTGCTCTTCATTCTGATATGCAAGAATACCTTGCGTGAAACCCAACAGAGAACCAACCCAAATCTTTTACTGCACGAAAAACCCACAGGGAACACCCCAATTGTTTCTTATCAGAAGAGGAGGGATATGCCCCAAATATATGCTACAGCTAAAGACACCTCTCTGCTTCAGGGTATCATCAGTGTAAGTTTTAACTTTGAATTTACATAGAATTAAGGTTGTACAAAAATAGTGGATGGCTGTGTATTTGTGTGTTATGTTGGCCACATTTTCACAAAGCCATTGAATTCTATATAGTACATAAAACAGTAGTATCTGGACTTAGCTATTCCTGTAGACTTTGTTGAATGTTATATTCTCTTTTGTTTATTTAAAGATTAATTCTTACACTCATTATGAAACCTTACATGCAAGACAGGAATCAACCCTGGACAAGTGCTGCTTATTTACACAAATGTTTGATTATAAATGACAACTATCTGGTAATGTGTTCTACATCAGTTTAAAAAAGCATTAGTCTCCATCACCAACACCAGACTGAATATACTAGTCTGTATATTCATAGATCTGTATCAGTGCCAATATACAGTATAAGATTTCTCAATGGTATGCCTTGGGCGGATAAGTCAAAGTTGGAGCTATCTGCCCTCATTACCAGATGCTATACAGACCAAAGCTGTTCAATCTCTTTTTGACAATTTGTTCTTTTACATTAACATTAAAGAAAGCATTAGGTTCTTAGAGGTTTACAGTATCTGGGTTTATTAGAGATTCACTTGAGCTACTCTCTGACAAAGTCCATCACATGACACACTTACTCAGTTACTTACTCCTGTGCTTGTTGGGTCAATTTAAAATCACAAGTTAAACATATTTTTTCAACTCTAGGAGTAACCTGGACTTTAAAATGAAAAGAAACACACACAAAGACATGAGGAGATCATGCAGAATATCACAAGGCTAGGGTTCACATCTGTGCTCCTGGAAATGTGAGAGAACAACGATAAACTGTGCCACACTGAACAGCCCTGCAAATAAATTAATAATTAAAACCCGCTCATTTGTATGATGTGTGTAAATAAAGTGCCATACCATCACTTCAGTTGTCACTTCAGTTGTGGATTATTTCATTTTTTAAAATAACTAGTAAGATTTAGGATAGTTTTTTTTTCCTTTTAATCACTGAAACATTTGCGGAGACTCTTTCAAATCTTGTCCTATGTGAAACCTGTTATATGTTTCATTTTTATACAGTATGTTAATAGCTCTCCTTACAGTTTTATTACTGTGTTTTACATCTGGGACTTGGGCTCTTCCATAAATTCCTTTCAAGTATTTTTCTATTGGGGTAATTGGTCAATTATTCTATGGTCTAGAGGAGCTCATTCAGTGAAAATGTGTAATTATCAGTCAGGAAATCATTTTTTGACAAACTACTCCTAATGGGGAACATCTCTAGAAAGCATTTTACAGCATAACTTAAACTATAGCTATACACAGTTGCAGACCAGCAAGATTAAACATGATGTTAATCATGATGGACTACCATAATAAAAAAAAGAATGAATAAGTAAAACTGAACTAAAATCTAGCTCACCTTTTTACATATTATAAAACTGAAGAGTCAGATGTGCTTCAGCACTTGATTCATTGATGGGCTTGATTGGTATTACATTTAGTACTTAATGAAATGAAAGATTGTAATTATAAATCTACACTAAGCATACAGTAGTTTCCAGCAGTCATTCCAGTTGAGAGAAGCTGCTGATCACTGAAAAATTTCATGAGTTGCAGGTAATTACTGTTCCTGACTTTTATGAGTTTCTCTGTTTTTACAGTTTACTGTTTATTTATTTGCTTATTTACTGTTTCCATGCTGGTTGCCATCATTTGATTTGTCTCATGTTGTATGTGACATCACAACTTCATCACTATTTAAAGATGGTGGTGCACAGCTTTCAGGATGACTCCCAGGCTTTATTAGGGAAGTGCCCCTATGAGGCATTGGACTTGGCACTGGAATGGAGAGTTGCTCTCTATGGTCGTTTTGGTCAGCACAATTCTGCTTTGGAGCCAACGTTTTCCTCTTGATTAATTTATTTAGTGATTGTATGTAGGGGAATGTGCTTTTATTATGTTATATTTCTTGTTCTTTAAATTGTTAAGAAGTATTATAAACAATAGTTATATGGTAAGAATGCTAAAATGTGTGATTGTTAAATTGTTAACAGCATTTTCTGGACAATAACTGCAGCATAGAAGTGTGATTTTTACTATGTTTATTTTCCATTTTACTTGAAGTTCAGATGTCTGTAACAGCAGTAACCACATAAAACATAAAAAATAAAATTTTCTGCCATAAAAGAGAAGTCTGGAAAGATGAAAGGTCAAAGTTTTAAATGGTAAAGTTGGTATTTTCTGGACCATTCTGTAAAAAGTGGCACTCTGGAACCAATGGATACCTCTGTGCATGCACACCTCATGTACGTGCAGCATTATACAGGTAGTCTGTCAAAATGACATTATACAGAGAGGGTGTAGGAGTGTTCACCTAGGCCCTGACATGCTTTAAAAATCAGTAGCTTGATAGAAGAATCAGGATGGAGGACAACAAGGAAGAAGGAGAAGAAGGAATAACACAGCCACCAAGAAAACCCATGCCGTGAGATGCCACAATGTAACCTTAAATTTCTTCCCAGCCAGGTGAATACAAGGATAAGAGGACAAGACTTTGGGGTGGAGGACATACTGTTGGTCTACCTAACAAAGTTAGAATATGGGAAGCCTTAAAACCCTTCAACAATAAAACACCAGCACCATATTCTACCATATTCCTTGTAGGGCTGGGTACCTCAGCAAGTTACATTTAAAATAGAACCCAAATATTCACAGAAAGGATTTTGGGAATCTAGAACAAATGACAGAGTCATGTATATTATGAATGCATGTAAAGATGTTGTAAAAGGAAGAGACTTGACACACGTAAAAAAAGGTTTGGGGCAGCCACCCGTATAATATTCCTAGCTGCAAAGGATTTAGATTTCTGCAACAATGAA
>JANRMT010062794.1:4160875-4231125 GCA_026402145.1 Polypterus bichir lapradei
GGTTTGCAAAGATAATAGGAGAAGGTTTAATGCACTCCGCCCCCCCCTGACCTGGCGTGGAATTACCTTCACTTGGTCCACACAACGTCCTCCTATGCGCACGTGTGTGACAATGTTCAGGATTTTTTTTTTCTTTTTCCCTGGCAAACAAAGCCTGATAGAGAACAGCTATATATTTGTTTAGAGGACTAATACATGTAAGTACCAAACCATCTTCTGAGAAAACCAAAACATAAAAATTACAGTCAAAAACCAAAGCTAAGGTCTGAGCTAGAAAAGCACATGGAATTTTTTTTTTATTGCAGTATTGTTATGAAGGAATAAGATTAAAATGTTTGTATTTGTTTGCTTGGGTGCCACCATCTTTAAGAGTGTCAGTTTGCTGATGTTTCACACTGCATGTCTTCAAGGATGTGTGACTAAGACAGGTATTGTCACAAACAACTGGTGGTACTCATTAAAATCCATATACAGAAAGCAGCAGACAAAATGGCACTGCAATGATGTCACCAATACAACTGTAAAATATTAATAAAAAAAGAAAAGAAATGTAACAAAGTCCAAAACTGAAATAAAAAAAACATTTTAGACAGTGTCTAATGCACTTCTTACAATGTAGTTGAAGCAGAAATCTTGAGAACTTTAAAAAGCATCTGGGTAAGACATGGACTCCTCTTGCTTGTCAGACTTCATATGTAGCATGCATCCACTATTCAGGCAGATGACAACACTTGAGTGGAGGAAAAGGAAGGATTCACAGTCCTTTTATACACAGTGCTGTGTAAAGATACTTAGATGAAATAAAATCAATATATTTGAACAGGTGATTGTGTTCATATCATTTGTGCCCAAGGTTTGGGGCTCAGTGAAGCCCCCTATTTTCCACAACTGTTTTTTGCAAAGAAGCCTATGCTCTAATTCTTGGCTTGCCTGCTGTTTCCTCTGCATTCTGGAACTCCTAACAGGGTGGCTTAAAAATTACATCTCAGTGTTCTTTTTTCTTTCTTTCCAAAAAAAGGTAGTGTTGGGTTGCCTTGGAGTAGTGGCACAGAGGCAGGAATTTGAAAAATGTAAATAATACTGCTTAACACCCCAGAGACATTCCCACAAATTTGGCACCTGGGCAGTGTGACAGAAGTGTGGGGATGTATTCTTCTTTACATTTCCTTATGAAAGAGAGGGAGATATTGGGGCGGGGGACGGGGGGTGGCTGCTGGGAGTTGAATACTGATGCCATGATGGGTGAGAACTGGAGAAAAGGAGTGCCACAAAGGATTTTTGTTTCCATGCCAGCATTCTTGAAGTTTCTAAATAGCAACTGGTATATCAGGGCAACACCAAGAAAGCCTGTATGGACAGAACAGAATATGTGGTTATTACATTTGTGCATAAATAATAATAATAATCTCTGAATGGAGACTCTCAAATAAAGACACACATGCCATCACACCTGCTCTTCTATGGTACTGATTCTTCACATTACTTTTTCCAGTGAGCTTCTCTTGTTCCAGACTTTGTTCATATTTGTGACCAGTATTTCACTGGGATTTTATTCTACACTGTACTTGAAAAAGTTATACAACCAGTACCTTTGGTTATATGTACATAGGAATATGAGAAAGGCCTACTGAGGGCAGTTCTGTATCCCCAATTTCTACTAACATGTCTACTCATATATGCTCAAACAATGCACAATCAGCTATCATCACCTCTTTCTAGATGGATACCCCACCTTCCTTTGCTTGTGGTGTTTAATAAATTAAAAAAAAATCAAAAAATTATTTGCTTGTTCCACTGAAAAATTTTCACTGAATAAAGGTGTAACTACAAAATGTACAACTTACATGCAGATTAGCGATTTCCTCAGAATTCATTTCCAAGAACATGAAACAAACTGAAGAAAGTGCTCATTAAAGCAGATGTTTGAGATAAAATGTCTGCCCATGCTACTGCACATGCCATCCAGCATCAGCCAGAATCTCTGCATGTCTCAATGATGTTGCAACCTGGATAAAGGAACACCGGCTCCAGCTCATCTTGCCAGAGATGGACCTTCTTGTTGTTCTAGCTTGTCTGTCGATTCAGCAATCCATAACTGTTCAGCTTAGTTCATTATCACTAGTACCTGCCAAATTGGTAGGCAACCCCAGAGTGGTGATTGATGATCAGCAGAAACCCTGATCAAAGCTTTTGCCTTGTCACAGTTTGACTACTGCAACACTCTGCATGTATCACCAAGAGAGTGCAGATGATTCAAAACACAGTGGCACGCCTGGTGTTCAACCAGCTGAGGTGGGCAAACATCAATCCTCTCTTTAGAGCACTACACTAGCTTCATGTAGTGTCACGTATTAAGTTCAAACCCTTGATGTTTGCCTACAAAATAATCAGTGGCTCTGAAGACACTTATGAGTCCTATGCTCCTTCTCATCCACTCAGATCTGTTGTTGAACGGCATCTGGGGCCTCATGCATAACGCCGTGCGTAGAATTTGCAGTAAAACATGGTGTACGGACAAAAGCGGAAATGTTTGTACACGCAAAAAATCCAGATGCATAAATCTGTGCGTTCGCCAACTTCCGCATTCTTCCGCTCCATAAATCCTGGTCAGTGTGAAAAGTAACGCACATGCATGCGCCTGCTGCCCCACCCCAGACTCCTCCCAGAATTACGCCTCTTTGAATATGCAAATCAATATAAATAGCTGATAAGCTCAGCATTCTGTGAAAAGGCAATTGCAAAAGCACAGGGGAAAATAGAAGAATTTCAGCGAATACCAAGTGGAGGCAAGGAAAAACATACTATTTGTTGGTTTTAACAGTGCTATAAACAACAAAAGGAAGTTGATTGAGTGACATAGAGTGTCGGAGAAACTCAAAAGCGCAAGTTCACAAAGTCGCACAGTGCCTGAAATAAAAAAGAGTTGTCAGATATCAAAGTCGCCTTGAAAAGGCGAGTCATAGCCCACCATCTGAGTGTCATATGAAAGCTTATTAGGGTACAGAAAAAAAAAATAGAATAGGGACACAGTGGAAAAAAAAGCTCGAAATGTCAACTTTAATCTTGAAATTTCCACTTTAATTATGTAGTTTATTTTGTCATTAAAGTAGAACATCATAAATTTCATCTTATAAGCTATATCCTAACACAGGGTCACGGGGGTCTTCTGGAGCCAATCCCAGCCGTTTAATTTACTAATTTATCAAATCCCATCGTAACTAAACTAGCACGTTAAAGGCTAGGTTTTGTATGTGTCCTTCTATGTGCTATATGTGTGTGAATCACTACGTGCTTCTTAAACAGGCTTTCTCTTCCTCCGACCGGACACAGAATCCATTACATTCATGATATTACAGCTCTCTGAATAATTTAAATACTGTGATGTATACTTAAAATCATTTTCATGATGGTAGGAGTTAAAGCATGTATTAAACATGGGAACACGGTGGTGCAGTGATAGTGACGAGCTGGTACCTCGTCTACAAATTGTTCATGCCTCACGCAAGATGCTTGCTGTGCCATGCGCGACCTTCGATGAAATAATTTATTGCAGCAGTACTGTCTCTTTCAAGCGTACTAACCCCCAATTCCTGTCCTTCCTTTTCTTTCTCCAAATACCCAATCGCCACACAATCAGCTCTGTAATAGACGTTATGCCATCTGTAAGTTTATTACGTTGATTCTTCAAAACTTTTAAAGGAACATTGAAATATCTTCGTAATGTTTAATTATTCTATCCATCTATCCTTCCAGTGTCACGTCAGCCACAGCAAGAATACAGTACGAGGCAGAAACAATCCGTGAACGGGGCGCCAGCTCCTTGCTAGTGCTGCTACACCGTGTCCTCACATGCTTAATTATTAACAATATAAATTATTTAAATGAAGTTAAAGTTTTATCTGTATAATAAACATATTTTGCTGCACTTCATCTTAAAAATGATATCGTCATCATATGTAAATACACAGTTTCAGTGGTGGCTCGTAGCTAAAATTAGTGGGGGTGCTGCTCCAGAAAATTTTTAGCCTTTGTTTTAAAATTGTGTAAAAGGAAACAAACATGTATAAAAAGAAAATTTATTCAGAAACTTGATAAAATCCTAAAAGAACAAAATCGAACATTTTTTACTTACTATAACCTAAATTGTTACAGTTCAAGCTTGATCTATTCATTTAAAAATGAAATCCATTCTTCTTGTTTTAATTTGCGCGAAAAGATCAATAATTTTCTCCTTGATCTCTGGATGACAACTGAGGAAATTTTTCTCCATTGAAAGCACTGCAATTGCATTTAGTCTTTCCGAATTCATAGTGCTTTAAGCACAACACACGCGGAGTAAAAAAAAAACACTACCTTCCACCAGCACGCCAGGGTCGGCACTGCGGGAGCGACAGTGCTCTCTCTCCCTTGCAGCCTCGCGTGCAGCTTCCTATGTGCGCGTGCCCACAACAGTCAAACACCACGCCGCTGGAACTGTGAAACGCACAGTTCCATACAAAGATTTTTGTATCTTTTTCATAAACTGGGGGATGGCTACTGACATTAAGCTTAAGGATTATATATTGTACAAGTATAAAGAAAAAGTTAAAGAAAAAAGGACTCATTATATTAAATGTTATCGATAATATCAAGTGGAAATAGGGGGTGCTGCAGTTCCATAGTGCCTATATGCGAGCTGCCACTGCACAGTTTATAAAGTGGCTCAGGTTGTGCAATATTATAAATGTATCGCAAGTTTACAGTGAGGTAATTGTACTTATAAGTACAAACAGCTCTACAAGGAGCACTTGATGGACTGATTGATTGCATTTATAGTTCTTGGGATGAAACTTTTTCTGAACCACAAGGTCAGTACAGGAAAGGCTCTGAAGCGTTTGCCGTAAGAGAGCAGTTCAAATAGGCAGCATGGCTAAGGCAGCGTGTGCTAGATGCTGAATACGGATAATTCTCCGATCAGCTGCTGTAGAGCCGTGATTCCACACTCAGATACAGTGATATAAATACTCCGAGTGGTGCAGTGAGAGTAATTAGGAAAAAGATGATCCGCTGTGGCAACCCTTAATGGGAGCAGCTGAAAGAAGAAGAAGAAGGTGCAGTGACAGTAACAACGCTAAAGCAGCTATGGTATTTGGAATACAGTAATCCCTCCTCGATCCTCGACTTGTTTATTATTGCAGGAAAATCTGCGAAGTAGAAACCATATGTTTGTATGGTTATTTTTATATATTTTAAGCTCTTATAAACTCTCCCACACTGTTAACATTATTAGAGCCCTCTAGACATGAAATAACACCGTTTAGTCAAAAGTTTAAACTGTGCTCCATGACAAGACAGAGATGACAGTTCTTTCTCACAATTAAAAGAATGCAAACATATCTTCTCTTCAAAGGAGCGCCGTCAGGAGCAGAGAATGTCAGAGAGAGAGAGCGAGATAAAAGCAAACAATCAAAAAATCAATATGTGCTTTTGTGCTTTTAAGTATGCCGACGCACCGCGATAAAGCGGCATTTTGTAGAGGAGCGTCCGTATCCTCTAGGCAAACAGCCTCTGTGCAAACAGCCCCTCTGCTCACACCCCCTCCGTCAGGCAGAGAGAGAGAGAGAGAGAGACAGAAAAAAGCAAACAATCAAGCACCGCGCGGGAAGCATATCGTATATCATTGAGGAGTTTTAGTTAATACGTAATACATGCTCTGATTGGGTAGCTTCTAAGCTATTCGCCAATAGCGTCCCTTGTATGAAATCAACTGGGCAAACAAACTGAGGAAGCATGTACCATAAATTAAAAGACCCATTGTCCGCAGAAATCCGCGAACCAGCGAAAAATCCGTGATATATATTTAGATATGCTTACATTTAAAATCCATGATAGAGTGAAGCCGCGAAAGTCGAACCGCAATATAGCGAGGGATTACTGTAGTTTGGCCATTCCGTGGACCATTATATTATTGCAGGTTAATTACAATCAGATGCCTTAAACTAATAAACAATATGTGGTTAATTTCAGTTTGTATGATATTGCTACGTCAAGGATGTGGATCTAAAAAAGAAAGGGAAACCACACTGGAACAAAAGCACTCCTTTGACACTGGGTGCCGCCAGTTTGCAAAACCGAGTGGAGAACTTGTGTACGCCAGGGTTTGAGCTACCGTGAAAATATGTGTGGCTTTAAGCCAAGTTTAGGTGTTATACATCGCGATGTGAGCATGGAAACGGGAGTACATAGCATTTTTGTACGTACGCACCGTTTATACATGAGGACCCTGGTGATGTCACCTCTTCATGATATCAAATTTCAGTATAGACTTGTTTAATGTGTAGCTCCTGGCTGATGGAACCTGGTACCATTCAAAACTCTGACTCCCTCAATGTTGTCAAGAAGTGTTAGAAGATTCTGTTGTTTGGGAAATTTTCAAATAATAGTCTAGGTTTTGTAAATCTGGGAATTGTAATTAGTTTCTATTTTGTTTTGAGCTTTTCACTTGTTTAAATACATCTTTTACCCTTATCCTATAACACTTCTTCCCAAACAGTCCGCAGACTGGTGTTACTCGATTATAATGACTTCTTCTGTAAATTGCTTTGGATTAAAATCTTCACTAAGCAATTAAATGTAAATGTAATTAACAATTCTTAACTGAACCACCCATAACTCTGCAGCCAGAATGAACAATTACTGAAGGTGAAATATAATAACTGATGTCACACACATCCACTTGGGAGACAACTGGTGGGCTTATCAAAGAGTAATTTGATCCCAAGTTCAGGACTGGCACTGTTGCCTCACTTAATGCCTCTACTCCTTTCTTTCTCCCTAACAGATCTGACGACCAGCAAAACCAATGACACCATTCTGGGTTATAACCCCTAGAGCCTACCTTTTCTTCTCTGGCTTTCTCTTAAGGGGTCCCACCAACTAGTGTGGATTTTGACTCCTGTCTGAAAAGACATCTGTTGTAAAACTTACTCTTTTTTTGTTTTCCATAAAATATATGGGGTTAGCCTTACAGTGTCCCAAATCTTTATCTCCCCCCTTTGTATTTTTTCTTACACCGGAAAAAGGTATGATTTAAAAATATTGTCATCACTTGAAACCATAGAGATTATTTGTGTATTACAGCTTCATGCAATCTAGTAGTGTTTGCATGACAAAGTGCATGCAACATAATATGAATTTTCATAAAAGACCTAAAGGTGATAAGCCATTTTAAATAAAGTCACTTTAATTGCTGCCGAGTATGTTCTCCCTATGTGGATACTCTGAGATGTCAAGGCTGTGGTTCTTGTATGCTTTTAGTCTATGCTCACTCACCTTAGTGTAAGGATCTATGAATTCTCTCTTCCGATTTGATATTCTGCACAATTCAACATGCACTCCATTGTTGTAGTTTTATAGTGCCAGCTCTTTACCCTTCCAATATGATGTCAAATTTAATATATTCTTTTATAGCACTATAGCTAAGAACACATACACATTTAATATTATATGCCACTGTAAAATACAGCATTCACCCCTCCATTATTTGCAAATTTAAAAATACATTTTATTGTTTTAACATAAAATAAATCACACAATTTTGAATCACAATAACATGCAATAATATTCCAGGTTACCTGAGGCATGTAAACAAGTGGTTTAAAAAGAATAACATAAAAATGTCCAAGTCCAAGATTTTGTATTTAGTTATCTTTACACAAGAATGCATGAAATTCATCTTCTCAGCTGTATCCAATAATAGACAATAATAAAATAAACAGAGACAAAGAGGTAAAAACAAAACACAAAAATTCAGAAATTTAAAAATTCATAAAACTATATTTATGCCACATACCATGCCAAGTTCCTTTATAAATCTCAGATCAACTTAAAACTATGCACTTTTGCATGCGGCTTTAGCCACACCCCGTCACCGCCTGTCAGTAGCCATATATGGCATTAAATATTTTTTTTAATATTCATGATCAAATCGTCAAATAAATTTGGCCATGATTTTTAGTGTGTTTTTTTCTACAAACCATGGAAAAACACAAAAAACGAAACTTCAGTGAATGTGAATTTAAGGTATTACAGGTTGAAGTGGAGAACTGCAAAAATATTCTTTTTGCTGATCTCTCTCTCTGGAAGTCACAAATAAAAGAGGAAACCAAGAATGGGAAAGTGACAGCAGCTGAATGGAGAGAGCAACATGTGTCACCATGGAAAAGAAAAAACAGGATACTGTGTGAATTGACACAAGCAGTATGCACAGAACTGTGAGATAGTAGTAATATTCTTATTGAACTTGTAAAACAAAATCATTCAATGTCAATGTTGTAATACATACAAGTCTGTTTACATTTGGCACACAACATCTAAACTGCATCGATGTCCTGAGGGACAGGGTCTGGGTCAACCATACGCTCATCTTGGCCTATCTCAGGTGGGAGAGGAAGTCCATGTTTCTGCACTCTGCTGTGCAGTACTGCACAAGTCATCACAATGTGGAAGACCTTTGTGGGACTGAACAGCAGTGTGTCACCTGACGAGTCCTTTCATCATGTCTCCTTTCTTATTTTGTACCGACTATTGCATGAAAGAAATATTATACAAATTGTTTGTAATGTACTAGTTTTGTGGGGCCAGATGTGATTCTCAAATGAGAATACCATCTGGGGACAACCCATCAAAAACTTTATAGTGAACTGGAGGATAATCTGCTGCTGTAAAAGCTATACCCACAGGGCGTCTTCTTAAAACACCAAATTCCCTATGCTTGTTAACACCTTTAACAAAACGCAGGATTTCTGAAAGATGGTCTCTGTAATGTAGGCTCCAATTCAGCACACAACTCCGTTAGGGCTGCTCTAGTAAGTCTAAACTGAGCAAGTCATGTCATTGAGCAAAAATATCATGAGTGGTTTTTTTAATGATGGATTCTGACAGTGTTTTTACCCTTGGATTTTAACATATTTCTTGGATTAGTTATTTATGATGTCATTTATTTTATTTTAATCTCCACTTAACATTGTTTTTTATGAAGGATTATTCATTTATTTATTTGGGAAGATTTTGCTATTACTTCTGCATTGATTTGTTTAGATTGTGAAAATAAAAGCACTTTGCGCATTTTCACTTACCTGTGGTGTAGCAGGTCCGGGGCTCAGCAAAAAATGTCCAATTTTCAAATAAATAAATAATGGATGCACTTGTGCTCTGGAGTGGAGCAGGTGTGGGTGATCTGCAAAGAAGACGCCTCGTCTGCAGGTTGGTGCGACGTGGTCAGCTGACTGTGCGTTGCCTTGCTGGCCGGCATGTGTGGACGGTCTGTCTCATTATTAGCGTGGGCCAGCAATTAGGCTATCGCACCAGCAACTGCTCCCCAGGACATAAAAGGGGAAGACAAGGGATCTGAATAAAAAAATGTGGCAAGGATAGAGCGAAGGTTAAACAAAGGAAACAGAAGCAGGTAGAAAGATGGCAGAGAGAGTCGGTGCAGGTATGAGAGAAAGTGAACGAGGAGGCAGGCAGCTGTGAGGAGAATCCCTCAAGGAAGTGTCGGGCCACTGTTTTGGCCGCTTTTGTGTAGGATCACTCCAGCTGAGAGACTTAGGGAGCTGGAGTGACCTGGGGTCTCATATATAAACGGTGCATACACACAAAAATGTTGCGTGTTCCAGTTTCCACGCTCACATCGCGATGTATAAAACCTAAACTTGGCATAAAGCCACGCACATTTTCACACCAGCTAAATGCTTGGCGTACACAAGTTCTCCGCTTGGTTTTGCAAACTGGCGACACCCAGCGTCAAAGCAGTGCTTCTGTTCCAGTGTGGTTTCCCTTTCTTTTTTAGATCCACATCCCTGACGCGGCTTTATCAAATACACTGAAATTAACCGCATATTGTTTATTAGTTTATGGCATCTAATTGTAATTAATATGTAACAATATAATGGTCCATGGAATGTCCAAACTATTCCAAATACCATAGCTGATTTAGCGTTGTTTCTCTCAATGCACCATTCATAGTATCTATCCCACTGTATCTGAGTGTAGAATCACAGCTCTACAGCAGCTGATCGGAAAGAGAATTATCGGTATACAGCATCAAGCACATGCTGCCTCAGCCATGCTGTCTATTTGAACTGCTCTCAAATGGCAAACGCTTAAAAGCCTTTTCTGTACGGACCACGTGGTTCAGAAACAATTTCATCCCAAGAACTCTAAACGCACTCAATCAGTCCATCAAGTGCTCCTTGTAGAACTGTTTGAACTTATTAGTACAATTACCTCACTGTAAACTTGCGATATAGTTACAGTATAACATTGCACCTGAGCCACTTTATAAAGAGCATATTTACATATGATGACAATATCATTTTTAAGATGAAATGCAGCAAAATATGTTTATTACATAATACAGATAAAATGTTAACATTATTTAAATAATAATGTGAGGACATGGTGGTGCAGCGCTAGCGACGATCTGGTACCCCGTTCAGAGATTGTTCCTGCCTTGAGCTGTATGCTTGCTGGGACTGGTGTGACCCTGGATGGATAGATGGATGGAACAATTAAACATGTACTACGAAGATATTTCAATGTTCCTTAAAGGTTTTGAAGAATCTGGTATTAAGCTTACAGATGGCTTAACATCTATTACAGAGCTGATTGTGCGGCAATTGGTTACTTGTAGAAAGAAAAGGAAGGACAGGAATTGGGGGTTAGTACATTTGAAAAAGACAGTATTGCTGCAATAAATTATTTCATCGAAGGATGCGCACAGCGCAGCAAGCATCTTGCGTGAGGCAGTCTGTGGACAGGGTGCCAGCTCGTCATTATCACTGCACCATCGTGTTCCCATGTTTAATAACAATGCTTTAACTCCTATCATCATAAAAATGATATCAAGTATACATCTCAGTATTTTAATTACTCAGAGAGCTATAATATCATGAATGTAATGGATTCTGTGTCCTGTCGGAGAAAGAGAAAGCCCGCTTAAGATGCACATAGTGATTCACACAGATAGAGCACATTGAGAAGAACAAATACAATACAAAGCATTTAACATACTACTTTGGTGACGATGGTATTTCAGAAACTAGTAAATTAAACGATGTAAAGATGAAGTTTATGATGTTCTACTTTAATGACAAAATAAACTACGTAATTAAAGTGGAAATTTTGAGAATAAAGTTGACATTTTGAGCTTTTTTCCCCACTGTGTGCCTATTTTTTTTCTTTCTTTTCTCTGTATCCTAATACGCTTTCATATGACACTCAGATGGTGGGCTACGACTCGCGTTTTCACAGCGACTTTGATATCTGACAGCTTCTTTTTTATTTCGGGCACTGTGCAACTTTGTGAACTTGCGCTTTCGAGTTTCTCTGACACTCAATGTCACTCGATCAACTTCCTTTTGTTGTTTATAGCACTGTTAAAACCAACAAATAGTATGTTTTTCCTTGCCTCCACTTGGTATTCGCTGAAATTCTTCTATTTTCCCCGTGCTTTTGCCATTTCACAGAACGCTGAGCTTAAGGGCTATTTATATTGATTTGCATATTCAAAGAGGCGTGTGTTATTTTTCATGCTGACCGGGATTAATGTAGCAGAAGACGTGGAAGTTGGCGAAAGCAGATTTATGCATCTGGATTTTTTGGCGCATACGCACATTTCTGCTTTTGCCCGTTTGCCATGTTTTAGTGTGAATTCTATGCATGGTGTTATGCATGAGGCCCCAGGTGATGCAGGTGGCTCACCGCAGAAGTACAGGAAGGCAGGGGGATTCGGTGAGGCTTGGACTGGAATCCCCATTGTGAACATCATGGCCTTTGGGGACCCGAGCCTTGGGTATGGAATTAGGCACCCTGTTATAGCTATGGAGTGGCAGGGACCCAGAGAAGTATGATAGGCACCTGTCCTATAGCTGGCTAATCGGGTGCAATGTCCGGTCAGGACAAGCTGTGGAAACAGCCATTTTAAAGGAGTGCACCCAGGCTAAACTTTTTAAAGACAGTTTTATGCCATGAGTTAACCTTGTTATAATGGCTTTTTGTTTTTAAACTTCCAGAGCACTTTTTACGGATTATTTATTTATTTATGGAATTTTGCACCACACAATTTTTGGGACACTTTATTTGACTGTTTTCCTTTGATAAAAGCAATAAGCACTGTTTCACTTTCTCTTTGCTTCATGTGGTGTCCTCATTTGCTCAGCATTATCCCTTGGAAATGTTATCGGCGGTGGCGGTTTATGTGTCCTCATCACCCTCATTGATCTACCAGCTTCAAGGACATTTTGCCAAATTTGGACAACCCAAGCCCGGGATTTCCGGACATTTTTCATTCCCGCATTCCCGGGAATGAAACTGCTGTAATTCCTGGGAAAACGGGAACGGCCAAGCTCGATCAAGAAATAACAGAGTTATAGTTGAAAATAATTAAGGTGGCGCCATTGCTGCAGCTTGCACTTCATCAGACAACAGCTTTGAACAGCAATTTGAAATTGCAATACATCAGTCTGTTACATCCGCATTATCTGTGCCAAGAAACTTGCCATCACAGAATGATGACAAGAAACTGGATGCATCAGTAAAAGCTGAAATGGCGGTGTTTCAGAGCAATGGCAAGCGCGGGCGTTGTTTAGAACAAGTGTATCAGTATCTGATGATTGTGCCACCTACTTCACTGGAGGCAGAGCATGCTTTCTTAGCGGCTGGCGTACTTCTGCACAAAGGTGCGCTCTTGTCTGGACGACTGCACGCTGGACACATTAATAATAATAATAATAATAAATTATTTAGCACTTTTCTCAGTACTCAAAGCACTATCCACACAGGGAGGAAACAGGAAGCGAAACTACAATCTTCCACAGTCTCCTTATTGCAAAGCAGCAGCACTACCACTGCGCCACCTGTGAGGACGTTGTGCTTTTTACACTCCTATTACCGTAACTAAAGATACATGTACTTATATGACAGCATGAACTACTTGTAGATAAGGTTAGTCTTTTATTTGTGTCAACATATCGCAGTAGTTTTATTAAAAATAAGTGTCGGTCATTCTAAAACCGTTCACATGTGAGATGCCCATGCACTGTGTCGTCCCCGGGAGCCCAGGATTCCCGGGAATGAAATGCCGGATTCCTGAATTCACGGGAATGGATTCCCTAATCACAGTGCCCTATCCCTGAAATCTGGGGAAGGGAGACACCCTCAACTCCTGTTCAACTGTAAACATGTAGATCAAGAGTTCCCAAACTTTTTTTGGCCACAGACCCCTTTACCAAAAACTTTTAAAACTGTCAACCCCCTAGTCATTTACTTTACTTACTCAAATTAATAAATTTGTACAGTACTCGATATTAAATATTTAACTAGATATCAAATGTTTAATTTTAGTCACTTGTAATTGATTGAAAAAGATAAAAGGACTACGGAATATGGCATTATCTTGTGCAACATTTAGTATCGAAACCTGCGCTAACGAAAATTAAAGCAAAAAAAATACGAACAGAGTTTTTTTTATATTTTTGACATGTATGAAATAAATATGTAAATTTAAAATAAGTACAAATAGTCCAAGCTATACTGTCAACATTTTTTTTTTGGTTCAGTCATATTATTATCTGAAGAAATAAAAACTTTTATTAACAAACAATTTTGACAGCCCCTGTGATAAAAAAAAAAACAATAGAGTATGTACTTACTTGAAACAGAAGATTTTTGTTCAAACTTGAATAAATAAACTGTGTCCTATGATTTTCTTTTTCGTAGTACTGCTCCTCAATAAATAATTATATTCAAAGTTCAAATCATAAATAAGTACATCACATCAAACGAACCAATTTATAGTGTTTTATGAAAGCATGACCATACAAGACTGATTCTTGTCCCACCGCGAGCAAGTACGGACATGCAACGGTTTTTCATGTCCGCACTTGCTTTGATATGTTCGATAAGACAATGCACAGACATGTTTGTACTACATGTATTTTCATGCATTCTTACGTGTGACTCTTTTAATGACACATTTTACCTTTTCGTTCGCAAGTTTGGTATGTAATGTGTTTTTTATCAAAATAGGGTTTTTTTGAATTATTTTACTTCTTAATTAGGTACCTATTGGAATCATAGATATTTTGAAGTAACAAACAAATAGCAGTAGTAAGG
Organism: Polypterus bichir lapradei; assembly: GCA_026402145.1. Lineage (NCBI taxonomy): Eukaryota > Metazoa > Chordata > Cladistia > Polypteriformes > Polypteridae > Polypterus > Polypterus bichir. The sequence continues at coordinate 4,175,030 of JANRMT010062794.1, forward strand.
GGGTCTATTTTTGCTGTCATCGACCCCCAAATTTTTTTATTGAAACTATCGACCCATAGAAAGTTCAAATCGACCCCGGGGGTCGATATCAACCACTTTGGGAACTCTTGATGTAGATTATGTTTAAAGAAAGTTGATTTGATCTTTAGAAAGACAGAGGTCCTGTAACCTTGAACTAAACTGTCATTGAAGAAACTTTTTGTGTGATTTAATAAATATAATTTTCTGTTTCAGGATAAACAACATAAACATATGGCAAGAGTTTGTGCTCTATTGGAATACAATAAACCGTTTACTCAAAAAAGGACATCTATAACAACAACATTTATTTATATAGGACATTTTCATACAAATAATGCAGCTCAAGTGCTTTACATGATGAAAAAAGAGGAAAAAAGACAAAATAAATAAGAATTAAAATAATGGAACACTAATTAACATACAATAAAAGTAAGGTCCGATGGCCAGGGAGGACAGAAAAAACAAAAAAACTCCAGACGGCTGGAGAAAAAAATAAAATCTTCAGGTGTTCCAGGCCACGAGACTGCCCAGCCCCCTCTAGGTATTCTACCTAACATAAATGATCAGTTCTCATTGTATTCAGGGTTCTCATGGAAGAACTTGATGATGACGGTCATGTGGACTTCTGGCCTTTATTCAATGTAGGGACATCACAGTGCTTTGATCAGGTAGTGGTGGAGCAGGTCGCCACCCCAGAAAACCAGAAAAAGAACAGAAGAGAAAGGGGTTAGTACGGATTTTGAACATGAATACCATGAATAATAATAATTAATTGACTATACAGATAATCAGGATTAAACTAAGATGAAGCTATGAGAAAACCATGTTAAAGTAATGTACTGTATTTTCAACAGTTTTTAAAGTGCGCCACTGTATTAGCCTGGAGAATTCCTATTGGCAAGCTATTCCAGATTTTAGGTACATAACAGCAGAAGGCCACCTCACCACTTCTTTTAAGTTTCATTTGAAGATCTAAGGTTGGAGTGTAAGGTGTAAGACATTCCAAAATATAAGATGGAGAGAGATTATTTAAGGCTTTGTAAACTATAAGCAGGATTTTAAAGTCAATTCTAAATGACACAGGTAACCAATGTAGTGACATCAAAACTGGAGAGATGTGCTTGGATTTTCTTTTCCTAGTTAAGATTCTAGCAGCTGCATTCTGCACTAGTTGCAATCAATTTATGTCTTTTTTGGGTAGTCCTAAGAGGAGAGCGTTACAGTAATCTAGTCGACTGAAAACAAAAGTGTGGATTAATTTCTTAGCATCTTTCAATGATATAAGAGGTCTAACCTTTGCTATATTTCTTAAGTGGAAAAATGCTGTCCTAGTAATCTGATGTGATTTAAAATTCAGGTCAGAGTCAATAGTTACCACTAAATTCTTAACCTCCGTCTTGACTTTTAATCCTAATGCATCTAGTTTATTTCTAATAACCTCATCATATCCATTATTGGCAATTGCTAAAATTTCTGTTTTCTCTTTATTTAGTTTGAGAAAATTACTACTCATCCATTCAGAAACACAAGTAAGACATTGTGTCAGTGAATCAAGAGAGTCGGGGTTGTCAGGCACTATTGATAAGTACAGTTGTGTGTCATCAGCATAGCTATGGTATCTCACGTTATGCCCAGAGATAATCTGATCTAACGGAAGCATGTAAATCGAAAAGAGCAGCGGACCCAGGATAGAGCTTTGTGGAACACCATATAGAATATCATGGGTCTTTGAAGTATAATTACCACAACTTACAAAGAATTTTCTACCTGCCAGGTAGGATTCAAACCAACTTAAGATACTGCCAGAGAGGCCCACCCATTGACTAAGGCGATTTCTAAGAATATTGTGATCAATGGTATCGAATGCGGCACTCAGATCCAAGAGGATGAGAACAGATAAACGGCATATGTCTGCATTTAACCGCAAGTCATTTACTACTTTAACGAGTGCAGTTTCTGTACTGTGATTTGTTCTGAAACCCGACTGAAACTTATCAAGAATAGCATGTTTATTGAGGTGGTCATTAAGCTGCATAATGACTGCCTTCTCTAGAATTTTATTTAAGAAAGGCAGGTTAGAAATGGGTCTAAAATTTTCAAAAGCAGAGGAGTCAAGATTATTTTTCTTGAGCAGGGGTTTAACTACAGCATTCTTAAGACAGTCTGGGAAGACCCCCATATCTAATGATGAGTTTACTATGTCAAGAATTCTATCAATTACCACACCCGATACTTCTTTGAAAAAACTTGTTGGTATTGGGTCAAGGACTCAGGTGGAGGGTCTCAGTTGAGAAATTATTTTATATAAATCAGGGGAGAGCCAAGCAAAATGACACCTTTTATTGGCTAACTAAAAAGATTACAATATGCAAGCTTTCGAGGCAACTCAGGCCCCTTCTTCAGGCAAGATGGTAAGATCATGCTATTATTAAAAAAAGTCTGCAAACACACTAAACATTCTGCTACAGCTACTCCATGGTATACATGCTGAAAACATCACTGAGGAAAGATGATGTGCTTAAAGGTTGTCAATTTGCATTAAATTAAAAAAATCTGATTTTTTTTTCTTTTCAATGAAACCTAGTTTAGTCAATCTGACACTATTCGTTTAGCTGAGGCAGCACCAAATAGTTATGCATCCTTTATAAATCAAGAGATAATGTTTGAGGAGGTGGCCTTGGGGTAATTCTGTGTTATGAGATGCAAAACACTGCTTAAAATGAAGGTTAATTTACATCCTTTGCGCCAATAATAGATATTAAAACAGATTTAAGCACAATTGTAGTGCTAGTCTGCGCACCATCAAGGTCACATTCATTGCTCATAACTTTATTTAGCAGCCTTTTATTCGATTTAAGTATAAATTATAATCATTTAGTGTTGCTGGGAGATTTTAACATCAGTGTGGAAACTGACACTTTTACCAAATGTTTTACTTCTCTGTTAAATCCAGTAGGGTTTTGCTAGACTCACAGTCACAACCACACATTAGATTTAATTATTACACACAGACATTTGATTCAAAATTGAAATTTAATTTGTTTTTGACCTTATAAAATAGAATCAATTATTCAAACAAGGGCAGTGTGACATCTAGATTGTTACTGTGCATCAAAATTTGAAAACATTTTGAGAAACTCAAACATGATTATGTAAAATTTTGTAGATTAGCTATTGTGTCCCTTACAAACATGGCAAAAATGTGGTTTGGGGCCTCCAAAATGGTCTGGAAAGCAGTCCAGAATCTCCACTTGCCTTCCCGGGGTTGAGGCACACAAAGACAGCCTGCGGTCAACCAAGGCTGTCTAGTTTCAGCCTACACCAGAGTAAAAATATGCTTCCATAATGTCCCAATATATTAAAACTGTCCAAAAGCAGAAGCGATGACCTCAAAACTTTGCCTAAAAGACAAAAAGGACAAAGAAAATTTTTTTTATAAATAAAATATATATTTTACAAATGTGTTCAGTAACAAAATAAAGAAGGGTAAAAGGAGTTGCCTGAAAAGGTAAGTCCAAGGAAAATAAACAAAGTCCAAATATAAGATCCAGAAATAATAAACCAAACACAGAACAGTATAAAAAAAGTAAGTAAATCCAAAGAATAACAATAGCAATAATGGGGAGAACCAAACCACTAGATCATACACAGTGCACTGCTTAGTGACTGCAGATCCCATGAGCCTTCATAGAACTGGAAGCAGTCCCCCAGCAGTGATTGACAGGTGGCCTCTTGGGGAACCACCCACAAACTACTTGGAGCATAAAGACATTTAAAAAACTACACATATTTTTAAACATAGCAAAGGCAATTAAATGAAACATATTGACTAAATGAGAAATAAACAGAATGGCATTAACAGAAATAATAATAGTAATAAAAATTTTTAATCACATGAAAAATGAATGAAAAAGACAATGAAAAAAGGAAAACATAAGCCAGGAAAGGAACCCTAGCCAAAACATCATGTGACTTTAAAAGAGGCATTGGAATAGTGTTCCTCTTTAAATAAAAGCTTTAAAGCACACAGAAACTAATCACAGTTTAATGAAAGTACTCATGCTCTTGTATTAGAATGTCAAAAACTCAAGTGTAAGCAACAAAACTGCAGGTCTTCCATACTGCATGAACAGACATAAGAAAGCTCTCTACGGTATATGGCCCATTCTAACTACGTACTGTTCTAAATTAATAGATGGAAGCAATTTAGAACAATTGCTAATCTAATTCTGAACTGCAATGCAAAAATTATGCGAACTTTAGCAGTGCAGACTTTATAAACCTCTTTAATGATACAATTGACAAAATAAAGATTTCAGATTTCAGTGCAAACTAAATATTACAATGGCAAACACTATTACATCTTGCACAAACCACTTTAGTAATTTCACCTTGATAACAGAAAAGTAAAATATAACTTTAATTTCTAAAATTAAACCTGCTTCTTTTCCTTGGATCCAGTCCTAACAAAAATACTAAAAAGTCCAATGGCTGTTGTGGCATTATTCTTAGCGTAATTAACAGTTCATTACTGAATGTTAGAACTTATCAGACTGTTACTAGACTGCAACTGAAAAAATCTGAGCTAGACCCATAAACACTTAAAAATTTTAGAACGATTTCAGCCTTTCCCTTTCTTTCTAAAATGCTTCAAGAAAAGTAGTTGTCATGCAGCTTCAGTCACAACTTACACATCATAATTTATTTGAGAAATTTTAGTCTGGCTTCCATACCAGTAACAGTACAGAAGCTGTGCTAACTTGTGTTGTAAATGACATTCTAATATCCGCTGATGAAGGAAATTCCACAATAATTATATTGTTAGATTTAATCTCAGTGATTGACTCCAATAACCATACTATTTTATTACATATTATATTATATTATACATAGACTGCGAAAATTACACTGCACTCTCAGGCACTGTGCTTGCATGGTTTTGTTCAAATTTATCAAATCATTTTTAGAAGTCAAATGTGGTGTTCCTCATGGCTCAGTACTCGGACCTCTACTGTGCTTACTTAAATGATTCCATTGGAAACTATCATTAGAAAACATAACATTGATTTTCACCCATATGCAAATGATACCCTATTTCTTTCTTGTAGACCAAATTACATTTCTTTCATGGTGTCCTTAATTAATTGTGTCTGTAAATTAAAATTGTCAATGTATAAGAACTCTCTCTAAGTACTGAAATAGAAATGCTAGTTATTGGGTGGAATGATGCAGACTTCAACAGTTCTTTAATTTTCTACTCAGTTGGAATCACCAATTAGCATGTCTTTCAAAACACACATTAACAAAACTACAGTATTTCAAACATATTATTTCCATCTTAAACAAGTGGGAAAATTAGACAAATTTTTTAAATGCATCATTCATGAAGCTAAAAAATGTATGCAGTTATTTCTAGCAGGACTGACTATTGCAATGTGATATTCACAGACTATTCAAATTGTTCTTTATGCACAAGAATAATTAGAAGAACTAGGAAGTGCAATCACATCATTCCTATTCTTAAGTCTTTACCCTGGCTTCTGATAAACCTTAGAGCTGATTTCAAAATCCTCCTTAAATATAAATCCTTAATCTGTGAAGGCCCTGCTTATTTATCAACACTTTTGATTACTTACAAGACAGAGTGCACGTTAAGAGCTCAAGATTGCAGCCTACTAACGAATCCAAGGATTAACAATATAACAGTGGGAGGTCAAACTTTTAGTTACACGGCCCCAGAGCTGTGGAACAATCTGTCAATCTATAAGAGCTGCCCTATCATTCTCATCTTTTAAATCCAGGCTGAAGTTTCACTTCTTTAGTCTAGCTTACCCTGACTAGAGCTGCTGATTAAATTTGTGTATTGTACTGTATTTCTGCCTGTTAATCATTTGCACAAAAATACAAGCATTACAATATTAATGAGCAATTACAAATTTTCTTCTACTCCGTTTCTTATCTCAGTGTCCTGCTGTGGCACTTGATGCCACTGCTCTACTGCCAAGCTGTTTTCCTGCCTATAAGAAAACATCTGAGATACTGGGAGCCTTGAAATTATCAAAAAGAAAGATCCTGCCGCCAGTTAGTCCAGAATTGACTCTATTGTAAAATGCCCAAAATGGGGTGCACGACCAGTTGGCTGAGGTCTCAAGGACTGTAACTGTGCCTGACCATGTCATTAACATTGTGTTATATACAGTGGGATGCAAAAGTTTGGGCAACCTTGTTAATAGTCATTATTTTCCTGTATAAATCATTGGTTGTTACGATAAAAAATGTCAGTTAAATCTATACTAATAAACGGCAAAGCCCTCACTCACTGACTGACTGACTCATCACTAATTCTCCAACTTCCCGTGTAGGTAGAAGGCTGACATTTGGCAGGCTCATTCCTTACAGCTTCCTTACAAAAGTTGGGCAGGTTTCATTTCGAAATTCTACGCGTAATGGTCATAACTGGAAGTTGTTTTTCTCCATTTACTGTAATGGAGTTCAGCTGGAGGGGCGGAGTTTCGTATGACATCATCACGCCTCTCACGTAATCATGCATTACGTAGAAAGCCAGGAAGAGCTACAAAACGCGCTTTAGAAAACATGCATTCTATAATTAAGAAGGCAGCGAAACAATTAGAAGCGAGCGAGTAACATATAAAACCATATTCAGCGGCTCACGTGAACTGACGCAGTGTGCAGACAAAAAGTAACAGTTCCAAAGAGTGCTGAACAAAAACCGAATTACACTGCTACGCTCAAATATCTAAACCACACGCCCTTGCGTGATAGTAAAGCATTCGCCTGTAGCGCCCACGTCCGAGGTTCGATTCCCGAGAGGGGATGCACTAAGTATGCACGCGCGCTTCTCGATTTATTTTAACCTCGCATCCCCTTAGTTTGAGACGTATGAAAACGCATGCGGTTAATGCAGAAAGACAGATCACCTATTCACCTATTGAAGCTTCATGAATAATGAATACTTTATTCGCGATCAGTGATTGTTTTGGTAAAGCCATACTCAGTGTATTCATTAGATGAACGGTAAAAAAGTAAGAGCGAGGGGATGGTAACTTACTGAAGCACACAAGCAAAACCACAATAGCACGCGGGCTCGATGTACTGACTTGCGCGATCACATTCCAAAAAATATTTCTTTTCAAGTTCTATTTAGTCCATATGAGTCAAACTCAAGGCCCACGGGCCACATCCGGCCCGGCGTGTAATTATATCCGGCCCGCGAGATCATTTTATATACTGTATTATTGTTATTAATGGCCCGGGTATATGAAGCGCTGGTAACACAATAAACTACAGATCCCATAATGCAACGCTTCAGCTGCCTTGCCGAACACTTACCGCGTTGCTGCAAGTTATTGCGAAGCTAGCCCACACGATGCCGAAGAGAAAAGTTGATTCTGAAAATAGAGCCTTTAAAAACCGATGGGAGGCTGAGTATATGTTTACTGACATTGCCGGTAAACCCGTGTGTCTCATTTGTGGAGCTAATGTGGCTGTAATTACAGAATTTAATCTTTACAACGACTGACAAACACAGAATGTAACTTGAACACAACACATCGTACAAATACGACCCTGATTGAAACAAATAATGATAATCGAATCCTTGATCACAGCAACACTCACAAAGCAATTACTGTATATTGACAATCATGTTATGTTATTTTTAAAATGTTCCCTTTTCTTTTTCATAGCTTCTTTAACACACTATGTCTCCGCTGCGAATATATATATATATATATATATATACCCCGATCTACATACTCTCAAATAAATAAGCCACACACCGTGGCGTAATTGTAGAGGCTTCGCCTCTATCGCCTACATCCGAGGTTCGATTCCCGAGAGGGGATGTACTGAGTATGTACGCGTGCTTCTCGGTTCATTTTAACCTCACATTTCCTTGGTTTGAGACGTATGAAAAAATATGCGATTAACGAACAATCATGTTACGTTATTTTTAAAATCTTTCCTATTCTTAGCACAAGCACAGCTGAGAAGCTTCGATGCATGTACTCCATAACAAAAAATAACGCATTTATTCACACTTTCAATTCCAAGCAAAGGGGAACTTTTGTCAATGCATGATTTCCTGGTACATCGATTACACTGATGCACACATCACAGCTACAAAAATGTTACACTCGGAATGAAGCGCGTTCCTGATCGGAGGAAAATTTAATTTCAAAAAACTATCCGAGCGAAGCCTTGATAAAAGCATGGTTTTGTGCACAGTGAAAAGCAAGCAAAATTAGATGCATTAGAGAAAGCGGACTTTGTGGCTCTTACTGGAGATCATTGGACTTCCGTGACCGTTAGTAATTCTAATTACATCTAATTACAAAATGTTCAATGATCACACTGTTTTAGCCTAATGTACAAAATAATTTTGGCTAAGGTTACTCAGAGTTTAAAGATTAAGTTGGTCAAATTACCTTTTATGTTTCTGACTTATTTTTTTAAGAAGAAAAACTGCACTTTATGTGGAAATTTTGGTTATTATTATTTAAAGACAATACCATTCTGAAAATGTACTTAAAGTACTTAAACTACCACTTTATTTTTAAGTCTGCCCAATTTTAACCAGGGATGATATTTTTGTTTCTGTTTTGAATTCAAATGCAGTTTAAAAGCATTTTTTTTTTTCAGAAATTAAAAGAGCTTGAGTTTACAATATTCATGTCCATGTCTATTATTTGATTCTGTCGCCCACTAAAACCCTTTTAAATTAAAAAAACACATTTGCGATTTGGGGCAAATTTACGTGTGCGATTACATACGATTAATCAAGATTAATTATTACACAGCCTCTAATTAATTGGATTAATTTTTTTAATCGAGTCCCACCCCTAATATATATATGTAGATATATATGTAGATTTGTATACATATATATATATGTGTATATACAGTATATATGTAGATATGTATATGTGTATATATGTATATATGTGTTTGTGTGTATATATATGTGTATATATGTATATATATGTGTGTGTGTCTATATATATATGTGTATATATGTATATATATTTATATGTATATATATATATATATATATATGATGTGTATATATATGTTTATATATGTGTGTGTGTGTGAGTGTATATATATATATGCCAGCAACACTCATGACAATGACAAAACAATTATATTGTCAATCATGTTACGTTATTATTAAAATGTTTCCTTTTCTTTTTAGTTCTCTGCTGCCAAACGCGGGTATTTTGCTATGTATATATATATATATATATATATATATATATAGATAGAGAGAGAGAGATGACAACAACACTCATATCAATGACAAAACAATTACATTAACAATCATGTTACGTTATTTTTAAAATATTTCCTTTTCTTTTTCATAACTTCTTTAACACACTACTTCTCCGCTGCGAAGCGTGGGTATTCTGCTAGTATATCATATAGGAGACACACATAGTGATATTTGAGAAGTGAAATGAAGTTTATTGCCAAGCCAATTTGAGTTCCAATAATTAGTTCTAAAAGTTTTGGAATCAATAAAATGACAACGGTGCCCAAATTTATGCACCTGCCTGATTTTGTTTGAACAATTATTTTCGCATTTTCTGTAAATCCAATAAACTTCATTTCACTTCTCAAATATCACTGTGTGTGTCTCCTATATGATATATTTAACTGACATTTTGTATCGTAACAACCAACGATTTATACAGGAATATAATGACTATTAACAAGGTTGCCCAAACTTTTGCATCCCACTGTAACTTAGTGTGGACCCTCCAGTAATTTATTTTCTTCTTGGATGCTGCCATCTGTGGGTTTAGGTTTCTTCTCCTCTGTTGTCAACTGGCCATAGCTCAACAGTTAATTAATGGAGAAATAGTGCTGGGCTCCCTTTATGTTTCAAGCTACTTTGTGTTTTTATGTACTTATCATGTAATTAGTAAAGTTTGTATTTGCTTTTTACCTGAAAACTTGTCATAGCGCTCTGTGCCTACACTTAGTAAAGAGTGCTATAAAAAATAAACTGAATTGAAGATGAAAGAGGCTATTAAAGCTGACGTGGTAAATATGTGTGTGCACAGAACAGACCTTTGCAAATTATATCAGCTACAACTGCTGCTTCTTCAATTACTAATTATGCCATCCAACATTTAACTTAAACTGCTAGAAAGATAATTAAAATGAGTTGCTTGTCAGTCAATAGAATTTGAGAGAAAGAAAAGAAACAAAAAGGTCTGTCTATAAAAATAAAAAGAAGTCTGTTAAAATATTCTGGAAGTTAAAAATGTAAATGGCTATGTATAGGAAATAGCTTTAATGTGTCAAAATTTGATTAATAGAAAGTCTGGATTGGGGCCCTGTTTCTTGTCTGGTATATCACAGACCATTAGTCTGATATGAGGGGAAATTATGTCACTTGTGGGCCTTCCTGTTTCCTTTAAGACAGTGCGAATGTGGTAAAGGATAAGGATGTCCTAAGGTCAGATATTTCAGTGTAAAGTTTTAAAGCAAAGGTGAACAGAAAAAGCATTTCCTTAAATATACTAGGGTGGTAGTATATCTTTCTTTCTTTAGAAGATTTAATGTCTGCTTCTAACACTCTTGATCAGAGCAGATGTTTCCATTAAACAGCTTTTAAAAAGTTAAAAAAATCTCATTAAAAAATCACTAAAATTAGCCCTTAACTTATAAACCTTCATAGACTGTAGTTGCTGGGAATCAAAGCAATTCATTTTTGTCTGCACTTTCTCACGCACATACAATGTGTATTTAATGGCTTCAGAGCTCTTCTTTTATTAATTATGAGAAAGAGGCCATAGCAAGTGTAGCCGGGGAGACAGCTAGACAAAGCCAGGGTGATTCATTGTAGGTGAGGGCTATTTCACTTGCAGATAAATACAATTAAGTAACATGGTTGGTACTCTAATTCAGTTTAAGTGGGTATGTGTTCTGTCACCTCTCCTGTTTCTTTCAGAGAGTCCTTAACTGAATGGAAATTTTGTTCTTTCACCTAATATCTTAAATTGCAATGTTTCATTTACAAAATATTTCCTGACTCCCTCATAACTAGGATGAGCAACTCTTGATCAATTTCAGGATATCAACCTTAAAAAAATAGATTTTTTTCATTGGTACATTAAATTACAAAATACCTTGTAACATTAGCATATTATGGTAGATGTCCCTTTTTGCCATGTCTGATTTTTTTTTTCAAATTCTGCTCAAGAAAACTTACATACTTTTTGTTTTTCATACAATGATTACATGACCGTCCTTGCTAGTGATATGTAAACAATATAATTGCAAACATTATAATGTAACAGGCTAATCAATTAATTTCAATAGTGTACCTAGATTTAAGCTAGGCAAATATCACCTGCAGCTTAAATTAGGAATTGATTGTGTCAAAAACATGATAATAATAAAAACTTTCACAATATGATTGAACCTTCTGCTGTGCCCTTTACATATCTATTCTGCACAGTGCATTGGGTGGCCCAGTGTGCCAGGTTTTCCAGTGGATTTGACTAGGACATTCAAGTCTGGCCAGACACAAATCTCATTTTGACAAGGTCATGTCTCGACACAAAACAGTGGCAATTATAGTAGTCCAATGTGATTTACGTCTTATGTAAAAATAAATAAAAAAATTAACTGTTTAGAGTTTATGTTAAATACCACAGTTCACTTGTAAATGAATATGCCAAGTTTGCCAGAGAATTAAATTTGTGTATTCACATTGGACTGGGTGAAATTTACATTTAAATTTACAATCAAAATGTGTAAGATGGAGAACTCTCATAATTTGGGTGAATAAAAAAGCTAGCTGCAAGCTAATAAGTAGCTATGAGTAATTAGCTCACCAACTCAATTACACTTTACTACATAGTAGTGCAGTGTTCAGAATCACTGCTTTGCAGATCTGAAACAAGTTTGAATGTTTACCTTTATACATTTAACAATATTAATTTTTGTAAAGTGTAACTGTATACGTAACGTCAAACTATTATTAAGCCGTATCTTCTGTTAACAGAAAATGATGTATAGGCACACACTATAATACGTATTTGGTGCTCATCTGAAGTTGTTAATTAAATTGAAATATGTTTTTAAATTTTACAATAATGATAAAACAAATAAATAACAACAATTACAACAAAATAAAAATGACACTTGATCATGCATGATCATTATATTCAGGAAATGCAAACATTAAGGCCCGTTTATACTCGGCCACAGGCAGCTTCAGACCCACTCTCGCAAAATGGATGCACACCATGGTCTGTTTATACTTAAGACATTCATTTTGCAACACTGTGCTATAGCAGGATCCCCCAGTTTTTCCCCCTTAAGTTTTTTTATTTTATTTTTTCTTTTTCATCTTTTCCCAGGATCTGGGCTATTTCTGAATATGAATTTGTGCACATCAGGCAATCACTGTGTACTTTTAATGTTGTATTGTGTAGGTGTGGGTAGCAACACTTCACACAACTGTTCCTCTGATGTTTTCTTGACTAACGCATGCAAAGTTATCATGTACAGGCACAAACAAGGCCATGCAGTTACAAAATTCTGGTGACCCAGCCTTGCCAATGTGATTGCATGTGTGCCAGAACTGATGACAGAATTTATGCCACACACATCCTTGTGGACCCTTCCAGCGATGTGGATGTGTCAAGTGTAAATGGGCTTGTACTTGGATTTCCTTGCAATGCACCTGACTCTACTGACTGGCTGACTCACAGCGAACTCTAATCTACCATCAGGATCATAACGTCAGATGACACAGCATCATTTTGGATGATGTTTAAGCTTGTCACCCATTTAGATGTCATCAGTGCTGGGGTTGTTCCCAACAAATGCGGGAAATGAAAACTACACAAAATTGTGGTGCCTATTGGTATAAAAGATGATGTTGTATAAACAAAAAATAAATAATCAGTGTTCCAACAAAGAATTAAAAAGTGTTAAAAAATTTTCAAGAATCCTTTGTCTAGAAAATCCCAATAAACTATGTACAGATTGTAGCTATGGATGTTGAAAATCAAGAGAAAAAATAAATAAAAATAACCAACATAACACATGGGTGATACTGGATAACTACTTCTAGTTCCACACATTTAATTTAAAAATAATATAAATTACATTATTTACCCAGACTGAGACTCCTGAACTATAGTAATGTAGACCACTTTAATCCATGAAGATATATTTGGACCAAACCTAAATATGCAGAACATGTTAAAAAAATATCCCCTTTCAAATCTATCAATGGGTTTTTCTGTAACCAAACATAATAATACCCGTGGGAATTCAGATTCTTTTGGAGACAATGTTACATTAAAGTATCTGTCTTGAATAAATAAATTATTAATCTAGTTATATTGCAAAGGGGAGCACTTTCTCTATTCTTTGAGAGCAAACTTTCAACAGAATCTTAACATCATATTTGGAAGTGAAATCGGCCTGTATCAGAATCCAAATCACATTTATTTGAGAATACTTAATGTACAGGAATTTAACTTGGTAGCTTTGAAGCTTCTTATAACAATACAAAATCCCCTACAAATAACATAAATAACATTAAATTAAACAACATACAGTGGTGTGAAAAACTATTTGCCCCCTTCCTGATTTCTTATTCTTTTGCATGTTTGTCACACAAAATTTTTCTGATCATCAAACACATGTAACCATTAGTCAAATATAACACAAGTAAACACAAAATGCAGTTTTTAAATGATGGTTTTTATTATTTAGGAAGAAAAAAAATCCAAACCTACATGGCCCTGTGTGAAAAAGTAATTGCCCCCTTGTTAAAAAAATAACCTAACTGTGGTGTATCACACCTGAGTTCAATTTCCGTAGCCACCCCCAGGCCTGATTACTGCCACACCTATTTCAATCAAGAAATCACTTAAATAGGAGCTGCCTGACACAGAGAAGTAGACCAAAAGCACCTCAAAAGCTAGACATCATGCCAAGATCCAAAGAAATTCAGGAACAAATGAGAACAGAAGTAATTGAGATCTATCAGTCTGGTAAAGGTTATAAAGCCATTTCTAAAGCTTTGGGACTCCAGCGAACCACAGTGAGAGCCATTATCCACAAATGGCAAAAACATGGAACAGTGGTGAACCTTCCCAGGAGTGGCCGGCCGACCAAAATTACCCCAAGAGCGCAGAGACGACTCATCCGAGAGGTCACAAAAGACCCCAGGACAACGTCTAAAGAACTGCAGGCCTCACTTGCCTCAATTAAGGTCAGTGTTCACAACTCCACCATAAGAAAGAGACTGGGCAAAAACGGTCTGCATGGCAGAGTTATCGCAAACGCTTGATTGCAGTTATTGCTGCTAAGGGTAGCCAAACCAGTTATTAGGTTCAGGGGGCAATTACTTTTTCACACAGGGCAATGTAGGTTTGGATTTTTTTTTCTCCCTAAATAATAAAAACCATCATTTAAAAACTGCATTTTGTGTTTACTTGTGTTATATTTGACTAATGGTTAAATGTGTTTGATGATCAGAAACATTTTGTGTGACAAACATGCAAAAGAATAAGAAATCAGGAAGGGGGCAAATAGTTTTTCACACCACTGTACATTATAAACCGATGCAGATTAGTATACTTTGTGGTGGATTGCCGGCATTCTACTCCGGCCCTTACCCCCAGGCCGCCAGGAGGAGCTCTCCCGATACGTCATAGTCATGTGACAGGAAGAAACGACGTGCTCCCGGGGTGAAGAAAAGGACTGTTTGCCCTGACCCGGAAGGAATAAAGAACTGTGGACTGATTGGGCAGGAACACCACCGGGTCAGGGTGTATAAAAGGATTGTGGGAAAGCCCAGACGGTGAGCTGAGCTGGGAGGTAGGAGGGCGAAGTGTCTGGGCGAGGAGGAAAGAGTATTATTGTTGATTTATTAGTGTGAGTAGTTGATTTATGAGTGTAGAGTGGAGGGTGCTTTGTGCACTGTGTGATAATAAAAATAATAGTTATTATGCTTTCACCTGGTGTTCAGAGTGGTACCTGAGGGTGTTAGAGGTGGACCACGCCTCTATCGCCTACAAATTATTAAGGAAATGTTCAAATTAATGAACGTTTGTGTAGTGTGTATGAACACAAACACACATATACATGTACATATATTGTACACACCTTCATATATGTATGAAGGAAAACACGATTAAGCAAAGAATACATGCTAAATTACTGGTTAGTGAGAGCTATGGCTCTCTTTAGATGTCATCAGGGGTCAAGTTGCCAGCTCAAAGATTCATCCATCCATCCATTATCCAACCCGCTATATCCTAACTACGGGGTCACGGGGGTCTGCTGGAGCCAATCCCAGCCAACACAGGGCGCAAGGCAGGATCAATAAGCACATAATTCCACAATCAACGGAACTTCCTGAAAAGTTCAGAATTAAACATATTGATACTTACCAGCTTAGAAAGGGCTAAAAAAGTCATTTCTAGGACCCAGCATCTCTATATTGAGAATCATTAACTCAAAATGGAGCACATTTGAAACAGTATTGAATCTGACCAGGAGTAGCTTGACGAGCAAATTTAGTTTAAAGCGTGGCGTAAAACTCATCCAAATAGCCACAAATGATTCTATGAAAACATCCAAAGAACCACAAACCTCAGCAAAGGTTAGTGTCGCCATAAGGACTGCTATTCAGTGACAACGTCTTTCTTTGCGCACCTCCATTTTGCACCATGGATGCATGGGCAATGTCATAGTGTTTGTGGAAATTATCCCTGTTTTTAGTTACATAATATGTAATTGTGATGTTATCACCCTTCCCCAATAAAATATGGCAGGTCAATAATCAAGTTGTCCAAGTATTTGGATAAAAACTTTAAAAGAAACAAGACTTTTGGTTAGCAATTTATGTAGGGAAAGTACATTAGGATACTGAACTCTCTGTTTTGATATTTTAAATTTCATTCAAGCTAATCATTTTGAACTTTGTCATTTGGATTGATTATTGGCTTCCTAACAATTACACTCATTCTCAGACTTTGTTCCACTTTGGTTCCTTACAGTACTTCTTATAAGTACAAAATATTCAGTCCTAGTTTCTAATTAGCTCAAAATCAAAACACTTGAGCTGAAGCTGAAATGTAAAGTCATCGGTGAGCATGACAATGACTCAGAGCACATAAGCAAGCCCATATCAATTGGCTTAAAAAAGTAAAATAAAAATTTTGGAGTTGTCTAGTTAACATCCAAACATAAATCCCATTGGAGATGCTGTAATAGAACCTAAAATGAGCAGTTCTGACTTTAAAAACTTACTGCAAAGAAGAACGGGGCAAAATTCTGATATTGAATTTATGAATTGTTTGGTTAAAGTCATTCCAGCTAAAGTGGTACATTTGATTAGATAGATAGATAGATAGATAGATAGATAGATAGATAGATAGATAGACAGATAGATAGATAGATAGATAGATAGATATGTAACGGCCGACCCCTTACCCGGCCGGCAGATACACCTCCAAGACCTGTGGCCTGGATTAATTACTGAGGTTAAATCTTAATCAAGCCGTACCTTTAACAAATTAAACCTTTCCCCACAATCGATGGAGTAAAAAAAGCACAAAAGAAAAGCAGATTTGTAAACTTACACTGATAAATTGTATTAAAATGAAACAGACAAGCTAAACAAATTATAAATATCCCTCCACCAAAGCAACACCGTGACAAATCCCTATATGAATATAACAACCCCTCCCTTGCCCTTGTAACATATAACAAACAACACAAATATCAAAAAAGAATGAATGAAGCACGGAAATGAACGGTCGTGAACTTGAGTCCGAGTAACAATTGTCCTGAATTCACGGCATTCACTGACACACATAAACAGTAAACGGGACGATGGAAACAAGACTCACATGGTACGAACACAAACAACACCATTACTACTATGTAGCCCCGATACAGATAGATAGATAGATAGATAGATAGATAGATAGATAGATAGATACTTTATTAATCCCAAGGGGAAATTCACATAATCCAGCAGCAGTATACTTATTAAAAAAACAATATTAAATTAAACAGTAATAAAAATGCATGTAAAAAGAGACAATAACTTTGAATAATGTTAGTGTTTACCCCCCCCCCCCGGGTGGAATTGAAGAGTCATATAGTGTGGGGGAGGAACGATCTCCTCAGTCTGTCAGTGAAGCAGGACAGTGACAGCAGTCTGTCACTGAAGCTACTCATCTGCCTGGAGATGACACTGTTCAGTGGATGCAGTGAATTCTCCATGATTGACAGGAGTTTGCTTAGCTCCTGTCGCTCTGCCACAGATGTTAAACTGTCCAGCTTCAATTCTACAGTAGAGCCTGCCTTCCTAACAAGTTTGTCCAGGTGTGAGGCAGCCTTCATCTTTATGCTGCCTTCATAGTACACCACCGCATAGAAGAGGGCACACGCCACAACCGTCTGGTAGAACATCTGCAGCATCTTATTGCAGATGTTGAAGGACGCCAACCTTCTAAGGAAGTATAGTTGGCTCTGACATTTCTTACACAGAGCATCAGTATTGGCAGTCCAGTCCAATTTATCATCCAGCTGCACTCCCAAGTATTTATAGGTCTGCACCCTCTGCACACAGTCTCCTCTGATGATCACGGGGTCCATAAGGGGCCTGGGCCTCCTAAAATCCACTACCAGTTCCTTGGTCTTGCTGGTGTTCAGGTGTAAGTGGTTTGAGTCGCACCATTTAACAAGTCTTTGATTAGCTTCCTATACTCCTCCTCCTGCCCACTCCTGATGCAGCCCACAATAGCAGTGTCATCAGCAAACTTTTGCATGTGGCAGGACTCCAAATCGTATTGGAAGTCTGATGTATATAGGCTGAACAGAACCGGAGAAAGTACAGTCCCTTGCGGCGCTCCTGTGTTGCTGACCACAATGTCAGACCTGCAGTTCCCGAGACGCACATACTTAGGTCTGTCTGTAAGATATTCCACGATCCATGCCACCAGGTGTGAATCTACTCCCATCTCTGTCAGCTTGTCCCTAAGGAGCAGAGGTTGGATGGTGTTGAACAGCACCACTGCCTCTGTCCAAGTGGGAGAGGGATCGGTGTAGCATATAGATGATGGCATCCTCCGCTCCCACCTTCTCCTGGTATGCGAACTGCAGAGGATAGAGGGCGTGGCGGACCTGTGGCCTCAGGTGGTGAAGCAGCAGCTACTCCATGGTCTTCATCACATGTGACGTCAGAGCAACAGGCCGGAAGTCATTCAGCTCACTAGGACATGATACCTTTGGGACTGGGGTGATACAAGATGTTTTCCAAAGCCTCGGGACCCTCGCCTGTTCCAGGCTCAAATACAGTAAATAGAAGGGGCAATTACTTTTTCATATAGTAATAGTTGGAATTGGATAACTTTCTCCCTTCACTGAATCACATACAGTTGGTAAGATGGTGTGTTATTTTTCACTCATATTCCAATTATCTAATGTTAGATTCCACTTTGAACACCAGAAAACATTCAGTGTCAGAGTATCTGCTATAAATCAGGAAAGGAGGAAATCATTTTTTATGAAACTTTTTTTTACTTTTTACAATATGAAATCTTGCACAAAGTGTGTGATCTAGAATTACTTTTCTTAATATACTCAAGTGACATATTTGCCTCCTTTTCTGTAAAGTACATTAAAAATGCTAAGCAAGAAATGCTAGATTATGTGAAGGGAAGTAGAATTCTTAAAGTATGTAAATTTACTAGTTACTATTTATTTTGTATAATTTAGAATAAGGATGACTTTTAAATATGGATATCACGGCTGCCTCATTGCTCCAGCATCTTGGGGTCAAATCTCGGCCTGGACACTGGGGGTCTTAATTTAGTGTGTGTTATATTTTATATTATTTATGTATTTACTGTAAATATTGGTTCTCACACATAAAAGACACACAGGGTATGACGATTGCTGACTCTTATTTGGTTCGGAATGGGTTTGTGAGTGATACTTTGTTAAGTTTGAATAGCACTCTGATGCTGCTAGGAGAGGCTCCAAATAATTGTTACAATACATTGAAATATGAAGTTTCTGAAATTCAGTAATTGAATAGCAAAAAATAATACCAAACTAAGCAGTCAACAATTGTTTTTCTCTCTTTAACGCCATCTCATTTATCTTTCATACTTAGAAGAATTGCCACCACACATCTGTTGTATACTTGACCAATGTCTGATTGGACAGCCATGTGAGAACAATTTTACCTGAACTTACACGAACTTCCTCTGGGTCCATAGATACTTCACAGAGTCCATAAACTTACTCTTCTACTGTGTCGTGCATGTCTGTGAAGACAGTGTCATCACTCAACAGATCTACGGATATAACATACAGTAAAACGTAAAACAAAAAATAATTATAACAATATTCATAGAATAATAATTATGAATTCTCCAAATGGCATAAGAGGTGTGCCCAGAGTTTCAAATGGGTTATATTGCTGTTCATTCGACTATTCATATGTCATAGATAATGCTTTAAAGATTCTGTCAAAAGAAAAACCGTAAGAGTAAATTTTCAGTCGTGGAAGACTTCTATGTTTGATGCTCTGAAATGTCCTATGACATTTTTTTATGGCCATGAGTCATGATTTCACACTATGAACAAATTTGTTGGAACTTGTTAGGCTTATCAGGACACTTATCAGGACCTCAGCAGCCAGTGAAAGGCAATCTTTAAAGATTTCTTCCTTATGGCCAAAATCTCTTCCACTTTTTGCAATCACTGCTCCTATGTTGCAACTAGTTCTTGTAAGTTTCCTTTATATGTGCCAGTGCTTAGATGGGTTCATAAACCTATCTTTTCGTTGAAGGGGGTATGCAACTGGGTCACTTGCAATGATTGCTTTTTGTGTTTTAATGCAAGTAATAAATCACACAGCCATATTTTTCTTAGACACTAGCACTTCTTGTACTCTCTAAATCTAGAAGGTGGCCTAGCAGACAGCTTTGGATTATTCAAACTACATTATTAGGGCATTGCACATTATGCCCATCAAATCAACAATGAGAGGACAAGAAAAAATATGCAAACCACTCACTAAAAGCTACAAAAAAAAATTAAACAACACTTCACAATGATAATGACAGCCTCATTGAGGGTAGCACAGTATTTCCCTCTCTTGCGTTTGTTGAAATGGTGAACGGGCCATTTGCCATCATAGGCCCCTGGGGGTGCACCCAGAATGCCCTGGTAGTAGATATGCCCCCTAACAAAGACAACACTAAAAAAAGTTTTTAATTTAATTTTTTGATTATTTAGTGGTGGGTGGCATGGTGCTGCAGTGGTAGCGCTGCTTCCTCGCAGTTAGGTGACCCGAGTTCGCTTCCCGGGTCCTCCCTTCATGAAGTTTGCATGTTCTCCCTGTGTCTGCATGAGTTTCCTCTGGGTGCTCCGGTTTCCTCCCACAGTCCAAAGACATGCAGGTCAGGTGCGCTGGCAATTCTAAATTGTCCCTAGTGTGTGCTTGGTGTGTGGGGGTGTGGGTGTGTGTGCCCTGCGGTGGGTTGGCACCCTGCCCGGGGTTTGTTTCCTGCCTTGCGCCCTGTGTTGGCTGGGATTGGTTCCAGCAGACCCCCGTGACCCTGTATTAGGATATAGCGGGTTGGATAATGGATGGATGGATGGATTATTTAGTGTTTGATCTTTTTTTTTATGATTGTTTACTGTTGCAGCAGTATAGCTGTGCATCTGACCCATGTTTATTACCTTTCATCTTGCTTTTTAAATTTTCACTGAAGTCATGAAATACCCCCTGAATTAAATGCTGGTGCAAAAATTTATTAATCCAGAAATCTGGGTTTGATTCCTATAAGCGGTCCCAATTCCTTTTTTTAGTAATTTTTTAAAATATTAAAGTAATTTCAAGTTTGTTGTTAACACGCATGAAGTACAGAGATATTCTTACTTGTGTAACAAGTCTCCACTCTTCTGCTCCTTGACCACCACATATTGCTACCCTACCCTAAAAAGTCAATCCATTACTTAAAAAAATGCATACTCATTTATATAATTTTTACAATCATTCATTCATTTATTGAAACCCATTTATGCAGAGGTAAGATCATGAGGAAGCGAAGACCACTCCAGCCTCACTGAGCTCAAGGTAAACCACTCATAATAAAAGACACACTTATAATTCAAGTGTCTCGCTTAGTTCACATTTTATAAGACCAAATGAAACATGCAAATGTGAAGAGATACAGATGATTTTGACTATTGCTGATGAGTTTTCTCCAGCAGACATTTTATTTCATTCTGCCTTGCACACTTAATTATTGCTGAGTCTTGTTTAAATGTAGAAGTCAAACAACATAAGCATTAGCTGGTGCCAGGACACGCGGATCTTGGCAAAGCTGAATCGGTACAATGAGGTCTGCATGCCTTTTGAAAATATGCATTTTATGTATTTTGCAAAGTTTGTTTTGAGCTGAAGCCAGGGAAAAGTCTGCAAGCAAAGTGGAAGTAGTGAGCCAAGAACAGTGACACTGTACGACCTGGCCAGCTACCAGTGGGATTTCTACATCCTCGGTCTGATGAGCTTTCTTGTTTGCATTTTTTGTAGCACATGGACATTTTTCCTTTGTTCCAACAAGGCTGCTGAGAGGATGCTGATCCTGTAAAAACCAAGTTCAGTATATTTGTTATCTTTTGAAAACTGAAAAAAAATCACAAACACATTTTTCCAATTAGAAGCTTACTATTCAAACATTTCATTAAAGTATAAAAACCTAAAAGATTTTGAATCAATAAACAATCTGAAACATTCTCCACATTTGAAATACCGGCATTCACTGACATTGAAGCCTTAGTTTCTCTGATTGCTTTATAGCACAAGCTGTTAAGGGGCTTTCTATTAAAGATTGTAAATACATTAAGTACTAATAATAGAGCGGTGGCACAATGGTGCAGTCATAGCGCCTCTGCCTGGGTCCTCCCAGTCCCTTTGTCTGAGTGGGTTTCCTTTGGGTGCTCCGGGTTTCTCCTACTTTCCAAAGACATGCAGGTTAGGTGAATTGACAATGCTAAATTGACTCTAGTGTGTGTTTGATGTGTCTGTCTGTCTGTCTGTCTGTCTGTCTGTCTTTCTGTATATTCACTCTGGGATGGACTGGTGCCCTGTCCAGGGTTTGTTCCTGCCCTGTGCCCTGTGCTAGCTGGGACAGGCCGTAGCCTGCCGTGACCATGGTCTAGATTTAGCAGGTTAGAAGATGACATGTATAATAATGGAAAGATTATAAAACATATACATGAAGATTACATAGGTAATACAGTATGGTCGAACATAAAGAAATCATCATGTCAGTTCCTAACAGAAATACTCCTGCCCTTTTGTAAAACAGATGGTGCCTCAAAACTGTACAAATTCAGTGCGTTGTGTATGGTAATCATAAAGGAAGCAGAACTCACATTTTTGCAAGTGATTTTTCTGAAAAGACCACAAGATGTCCTAGGAGAAACACAGCAAAGGTGTGACTAGCAATCATCACAAAATTTAAAGTAGGGTGACAGGATGCCTAATATCTGTAATTTATTCCAATTCTTTATGGGAAAACTTAATTTGAGCTTTGGGTACCATTTGGATCCTGAGAATTATGCTGCACATATCGACCAATGAAAATCAAATACTGATAGATGGAAGAGACTGAATAAATGGAGAAAGGGGGTGACAGAGTAGTAATAGATATTGAAGTAAAAGCAGAAACTATCAAAGTCCAGGGCAAATCATTCTTGTTAAGGTAAATACTCAGATGCATCCTGCAGGAGGTGCACGCTCCCTGGGATTATGTTCATTAGAAATTGCAGCTTTTATTAAACCAACATTTATAAATATTTATCTATACTAATAAAAGGCAAAGCCCTCACTGACTGACTGACTGACTGACTCACTCACTCACTCACTCACTCACTCACTCATCACTAATTCTCCAACTTCTCGTGTAGGCAGAAGGATGAAATTTGGCAGGCTTATTCCGTACAGCTTACTTACAAAAGTTAAGCAGGTTTCATTTCGAAATTCTACACGTAACAGTCATAACAGTCGACAACGTCCGCCATGTTGCACTTTCTTATTTATGGACCCATCTTCACGAAATTTGGTAGGTGGCTTACCTGCACTAACCAAAACTGATGTACATACTTATTTCGGTGGTATGACGCCACTGTCGGCCGCCATATTGAACTTTCCAACGTCACTAATTCTCCAACTTCCCGTGTAGGTGGAAGGCTGACCCCATCTTCACGAAATTTGGTACATGGCTTCCCTGCGCTAACCGAAACCGATGTACGTACTTATTTTGGTGGTATGACGCCACTATCGGCCGCCATATTGAACTTTCCAACGTCACTAATTCTCCAACTTTCCGTGTAGGTAGAAGGCTGAAATTTGGCAGGCTCATTCCTTACAGGTTACTTACAACAGTTAAGCAGGTTTCATTTCAAAATTCTACGCGTAACGGTTATAACGGTAGACAATGTCCGCCATGTTGAACTTTCTTATTTATGGCCCCATCTTCACGAACTTTGATCGGTGGCTTCTCTGCGCTAACCGAAACCAATGTACGTACTTATTTCGGTGGTATGACGCCACTGTCGGCCGCCATATTGAACTTTCCAATGTAACTAATTCTCCAACTTCCCGTGTAGGTAGAAGGCTGAAATTTGGTAGGCTCATTCCTTACAGCTTACTTACAAAAGTTAAGGAGGTTTTATTTTGAAATTCTACGCGTAATGGTCATAACGGTCGACAACGTCCGCCATGTTGAACTTTCTTATTTATGGCCCCATCTTCACGAAATTTGGTAGGCGGCTTCCCTGCGCTAACCGAAACCAATGTATGTACTTATTTCGGTGGTATGATGCCACTATCGGCCGCCATATTGAACTTTTAAACGGTCTTTGTTACTTATGCACCCATCTTCAAGAAATTTGGGTTCCCAACGCTAACTGAATCCTACTTACATACATATATACATCCATAGCCTGCAGCTCGGTCACCATGTGAGGCGGCGTTGGGTCCCCCATCCCAACGCCTTCCACATTGTTGGCTGCCTGCCTATATAAGGCCGTCCATCGCTCCGGTCTCTACATTCCCTTCCTTGTTTCGCCACAGGATTCACGTCTTCCTGCTGATAACTACAGCCTTTTTATTTAATCCACGGCTTCTCCGCTGTTTTATTGTTCGTTTATTACGATTATAGTTATTGTGTAGGTATTTTTGACTTACTTTACATTGTTCAGGTACCCATTTCCTTTATCATTCCAACTGTACCCCCATTAACATGTATATTGAGGTGATCACCATCGATCAGAGAACTGTCACTTACTGAGTGGTTTCCATGCCCGGAGAGGGCACCTGCCTTTTCCATTCTCTTTGTTACATATTGCACAGCCATATCAGGCTCACTCTTGATATCCGGAGGAACATTGTGTCTTATGTATTGAAAGACTGGGACAGGTTCAAGGTGTGGACTGATGACGGTACAGGAGATAATTATACTACACAGGAGCACTATAAGAGTGAAATGCTTAAGCCCTTCACCTATGGTTCTGCATGTGAGTTGATGGCTGCCGCTGAAATGTTCGGTTGTCGCTTTCAAGTGTACCGAAATGGCCAAATATTTTTCACCTTTCGACAACCACCAATGCCTCTTAAACATCTTAGATTCACGGGTGACGATTTCAGTAGTGGACACTTTGATGTTTATGAATGTTTAAACTCTCAAAAGCTGGATGTGAAGTTATCGATGAAACCGGTTGTATGCTTACAACGCTTGACAGATGCCGAATGTCACTTCAACACAAGTCCTGCAAATACTATAGTAATTGAAACAAACCATGAAACTCAAACCGATTATGACAGCAGCAATCCAAACTGTTAGATTTCAGACAAGATTACGTTTCACATGGCCAACTGTACGTTGCATGCTCAAGAGTAAGCTCAGCGCACAGCTTGGTAATATTACAACCGGAGGGCCAAACTGACAATGTGGTATACAAAGAAATCCTTAACAAATAATTATTGGTATATTTTCCCTCAGTTTAAAAAGGTTTAATTTTCTTCTTAATAAAAACTTTAAGGCAGTACTTCGCCGCTGCGAAGCGTGGGTATTTTGCTAGTATCTTATAAAATAAAAATTATATCCTTCCCTAGTGAAATGGTGATGATTCTAAGACAAAAAAATAACACTTCAAAAGGAATATACTTAGGTTCTTTTAATACTGGCTGAACACTCACAATAATACAATTTTTGAACGAGAGCTGTG
The DNA here is from genome assembly GCA_026402145.1 of Polypterus bichir lapradei. Taxonomy (NCBI): domain Eukaryota; kingdom Metazoa; phylum Chordata; class Cladistia; order Polypteriformes; family Polypteridae; genus Polypterus; species Polypterus bichir. The sequence continues at coordinate 4,200,374 of JANRMT010062794.1, forward strand.
GCTCTGGCCACTTTGAGAGAGTGCGGGAGGCATGTTTCTTGGGTACAGGTAGGAGCGATGTCTTCTATCTGTCTGTAGGTGAGCTATCATAGTCAGTACAGTTGCAAGAGCTTTATACTTTTCTAAGGTTCCAAAGTAAGATCTTGCATTTGACAAACATTCATTCTCAGGGAAAACTCTAAATAGCTGACAGTAGCCCCTGGCCAAGTATCATCACCAAACAAGGAGCACATCAGCACTTTTTAATAGCCTGCCTGAGCTGTCTCCACTTGTCTCTTCCCATCACCCTGTCAGGTTTCTCCTGTAAGCTGGAATGCATAGTTTAGATATTTTCAGCTGTGTCAATTTATGGCCTTAGGTTTAAGTAAAATTATGCACTGTGGGATAAACCTCACAGATCACAGTGGCACACTTCAAACCTTTGGCTACATAAGGTCAAAAGCCTAACAGGAAACCATCAGGAGAAACAATAGGCAGCACAAGTAAGACCAAGAAATTGCTGAACCAAGTGTCAAAGTCAAGAAATGGGTGAGTGGCAACAGGTTTCTCGAATGGTTTCTCATTGTAATTAAGATCTGGCATGTGTAAGTACTTTTCTATATTATGCTAAAAGGATTTTTTTGAAAATGTTTTGAAATATTCATAATCAAGTGGTGTCAGAATGGTGTCTAGGCTGCAGCAACTGCTGCTTCTTTTTCTAACTATTGATAGGCAATGCTAATTGCATTGAAGTTTTGTGAAGGAAAGAGGAAGATGAATAAATTAGACAGAATGGCTAGGACTTGCAGCTTTAACATTTTGACCTGTGTCTTCTAGTGCAGCAATTTTCAACCAGTGTGCTGCAGTTGAATTAATTAAATACTTATTTAAAGAAATACGCCACAAATTTTACACAATTATTTTATGATTTATGCATCATTTCAATAATATAGATATACTATATGTAAAAAGCAATGGCTGAATCCATTTAACTGCAAAAGGATTACTTTACTCATTGCTTCCTGAAAAAAGTAATCACATGATTTTACTTTTATACTACCCTCTAAATACATGCAAATCTGTACCATTTGGAAAGTAAAAGGGTCAAATCCAAATGTCGTTTCAGTATTTTAGTAAGGAAGAAATAAACTATAACAGTGAATGTGAATTCAACATTGAAACAAGTAAACTACATGACTTACATTAGCACTGTTCAAAGAAATAAACATGTAAGTAGAGGTGTCTAATTCACGGAAAGAATTCTCAATACAAAAAATCTCAATAATTAAAAAAAAGGACTCAAACTATCAAAAACTTGCAAACGTGGAGTCAGCAAAACAGTAAAATTATTGCTAGTGTAGCAGGCAGTGTTTATTGTATAAAACAAGCAATATGCCTGCACCTCTGTGCATTTCCCATCTTGCTGTTCTTGGTGATCAAAACAAAATCATTTACAATTTTTAATGAACTATCTTATATTCACTAACAATTCAGGTAAAGATTCAGTTATCTTTCCTACAAACAGAATTCTCTGTTTTTACAAGAACTACAAGCTTGCTTCGCTCGTTGGTGTGTGTTTGGTTTTCCGGATACACACTTTTAAGATTTTTTTTTTCTTTGAATTGTTGCTATTTCATTAGTTTCACTTTTATTTCAGAACTTTGTTAAAAACAGTATTTGGAATCTTTGTTTGGAATTTTAGCACAGACAAAACTATATACATCATCAGCAGTTAATAATTTTTTTTGCAAAGTAACCAGTAAATGCATGTGAGGTAAACCACGTTTTTGAAATTCTCTGACTTAAACTTCAAAGCCTTACAATATTTACATACTTCTGACATATCACCTATGTCCATATATTCGATCTCTATTCTCTTTTTCGTTATTTCTCAGAGTAATAATTTCTCTTTTTTTGCACTAATGCGATGTTTACTTTCTTTGTTTTGACACTGTCATTTTTTTCTGCTTTCGTATTCTGTATCTTACTCTGCATGAGTTTCGCGCCTACGTTTTTTTGAGTCTTTTGAATTCCAGTTTTCATTATCTCTAACCTGCTCTGCATGTGTTTGGCCCTCTTGTTTTTTAACCTCTTTATGACATTTTACTTTGTTTTCTACTCTGTCTTTTATTTCTGACCTCGCATTGTCCTGCTTTTTTTTCAATGACACCTGGTCTGTGGTGATTATTTTCCCTTTTTCGAGTAAAAATTTTTCATTTGTTTGCGCTACTGCAATCTTTACTTTCTTTTTTTTATACTTTCTAATTTTCTTACTTTCATATTCTTTAACTTTCTCCACATGTGTATCACGGCAAGTTTTTTTTTTAGCCTTTCGAATTCCAGTGCTTTTATAATCTCTAACCTGCTCTGCATGTGTATAGCGCCAACGTTTGTGAACGTTTTTATGAAGTTCTACTTTGTCTTTCACTCTGTCTTTTAATTCTGAGCCGGATTGGACGTGCTTTTTTTCAATTCCACTTGTTCTGGGCTGATAATTACTTTCCTTATTTTCTGAATTTGCACCTAGATTATTCTTTTTCTTTTTTGCTCTTTTTTCTCTCCAACGCTTTTGAGTCTGTTTTCACCACGCTGCTTTCTTCTTCGCTTAGTCGTTGACGTTTCATTTATAACATATTTTCCTTATACACTTTATATGTGCTGAGATCCTGGATCTGTGTGTGAGCAAATCCTTGACCCGCCTAAATGTTTTGCTGCCCCTGGTCTTATTTGATATTGGTCATAAGTGCGGTGTGTCTTGCAAGAATCTCATGTTCTACGTCATCCATCGTGAGACGGTCCTTGGTCAATCTCTTGGCACAAAGTCTCATGTTTAAGGTCCCTGCGAGACGCTCCGTGGCCATTCTCTTTTGTCTCGCGGGTCTTTTAAGTGTCTTCCGTGATCTTAACATGAAGATCACATCTTGTCTCCCGTCTTTCTCTCCCAGGATTTTTTTTTTATAATAGAGAGACATTTAAAGAACTGTGACAGAAAAAATTAAATTGGACGTCTCACATTTTACGACAGCATTTTTATTTGATTGGATATCAGCATTTCTATTTGATTGATATCAGAGTCTTTATATCTTATGTGCTCTTTGATCAGGATGCTGTGCATCACAATTAACAAAAATATTCTTGAATTATAAATGTTTCTGGATACATACTGCAGTTCACTTTGTTCTATCTCCCCAAAAATAGAAGTACATTTTTTCTGTTAATCATATTGTTTCAATGTGCTGTAAAAATGAAAAATGGTTAAACTAAGGTAAACTCAAAATCCCTGAATTACAGTATTATGCAATTTTGTGTAAAATAACACACAGCTTTGGTTCTTATCTGATGACAGTGGTGCACATGTTGTTTCCTCAAATGTTACGTGAGATGGAATGCCTGCCCTTCAAGACATTTATAGTATACACTATCTGTTTAGAAACATATGTATAACACAAGTAATGAACTTCTAGTAAAGTCAATAACTGTGGTGTAATTGCAAGAATTTAAGCTTTAACATGTTAGGAAATGTAATTAGATTATAGTTACTCTGTACCACATTACCCACAACACTTCCAATCAAATACACTCTAACAGTCACATTTATGGTTTTGCTTTTAGAAGCACCCTGTTTGATTAATTTTGATGAGCGCAACATAGAGAGCAAAAGTCTTAACCTAGGGGAATAGGAAAGCAATAGTCAAGAAAATCAGTTTGGAGTGTGAGAGGGTCAAACTACCTTTCAACAAAACAAAATGCTAACAAGTAAACTAAAGATAAATACTATGCCCAAAATTCTTTTAACACAGTACTTTTAATGAGAATTCTTTAGAATTTAGTCATATTGTTCAGACACATTCTGCAGTGCACCACCAAGTTTTAGAGTGGCGTGTGTTGACAACACACATGGCACACATTACAACCAAATAGCTTGCCGTTATGACACTTTTGCCATTAACAGAATGGTGGCAGCAATGAAAAAAGAACACCCCTCATTAGGCTGATTAAAACTATGATAACACTATCAATGATAAAATATTTGCAAAGATAGAAATTCACGAAGTGCAGAATGAAAACCTGCAAATTATACATCATTCCAATGGATTGCTGAAAACACTGGTGCCAGTTTTTAAATGACTAATAAACCTAACCTTAGTATCAGAACAAAACCCCCACTTACAAAGAAAGATGCATGCAAAGTCCATATAGGCAATGAACAGGCTTGAGACTCAAAACTAGAACATGGAATCCATGATACAGCACCTCTGATAACTGGGCCATGCCATCTTCTGCACTGTTGTGCTACCATTTAATGATTTTTAGAATATTTATTGCCTTAGTATAGCACCCTCACAGTGAAGTCCAAGTATCATACTTTATTGTAAGTAAAATTCCTTTCATATATAATAACAGTTATTTTTAAGAACATTTTGATATAATTAAAGTACTGAGAAGTGCTATCCATTGTGTCAAAATATTAGCATGTTATTACAACAGCAGAGTACACTCCAGAGAAAAATTTGCCCAATTTCAGAGCATTTTAATAATAATAATAATTACTTCACTAGACACTCAAAGCCCGTTTACAAAGACAGAGGAGAGCCACTTCAAACACCACCAATGCACAACATCCACCTGTAACCACACCTGGATGATGGAACATCAGCCATTATTGTGCTAGTATGCTCACCACACATCCATTTTTGGATGGTAAAGGAGTGAGAGAGATAGCTAATTAGAAACGGGGAATATTTAGGGGACCAGGAAGGACAAGGTCATGAAAGACATTTTAGGTAGAACATCGGGGGTAGACCCTACTGTTTTTGAAAGGTGCACCAGGAATCTTTTATGATCACAGGAAGTTAGGACTTCTGCATTACATCTCATCCGAAGGACTTCACCATTTTCTTGCACCGTTTGTCCATCACCACACTGGGGCATTAGAAATTCCACAAAGACCACAGGGTACACAGCCCCTGCTGGCCTCACCACCAGCTCCCCAAGTGTTCATAGTGGGTCTCCCAACACCTCTTCAAGCGTTCATGGTTGGTCTCCCATCTAACTACTGGCCAAGCCCCAACATGTTGTTAGAGTTGTGAGATATTAGCTCAAAATAATCTTTTTATGATGTTGCAAGGGCAGCAGTGGAAGCTCATTAATCCTTGTTCCAGACCTACTCATTCCATCATTAGAGGGCAGTTCTTAAGACAGAAGAATTCACAGATGAGGCAGCTTCCCTAATAGTGTAGTTAAAGGTAGTACATTGGAGATCTTCGCTCAGAGAAGCTTTAAAAGTTAGTGAAATATGAATTGGAAAGATACTGTAGACCAAATGAACTATTTTTATTTTGCATCACCATTTTATTATGTTACCATCATTAGAAGCCTTAAGAACAATCTCAAAAAATACCTACAGTGAATCATGTCACATGCTGAAAAGTGACACAAGTCCTAAAGGGATCCTGTTGAAGGGAATAATGAGAGAAGGATTTATAGGTTACACTTCAATTCACATATTTGTCTTTAGTTTCTACAGTTGGAGGGACAACAACTTGGAAGAATTTCTTTCAGCCTGCCTTTGACTCGCTACCTACTCCACCCATTCTGGTCTCCATGCTGCATAGCCGAGAAGATCCAGCAATGTAAGCAGTTGAGACTAACTTCTGAAAATGGCACAGATGAAGGGACCCCTTTTTATTTGTTTTGTTTATGGTTTAACCCTAACATTATGTATGCCTTCTTGGTTACTGTTTTACAACAAACATGTAGAATATCTTTTTTATGTTATGTATACTGCAAAACTAATAATCAGCAAATGGGTTTAACCCACATTGAACAAAAGTAATTGCCCAAATCTCAGCATCATCATTCTCACACTAGGCAAAACTACTGAAATTCTCAGAATTGCTGCTTGAAATATTTACACTGTAGGGCGGCAATACTTGTTTCATGATATGCTGCTGGGTCAATCTCACAATTCTGAAATCTGATTGAGAGATGAGCATGACTTCCAAAGTGACTTTTTTCAACACTCAGTCAATTATTAACCCATTTTACTGTACTGCAGATTTATACAATTGTCTTTTGTTTTCTAGAATCCCATCCTCAATAAACCATACAGTGATATTTTTTTTATTTCTCAACTTAGTAATATTTATATGAAACCCAAACATGTAAGCAGCATTTTCCATTTGGATTTGTAATATCCCAGCCTGCAGTACAGTTGAACTTATCCATTTCCTTGCTAAATTACTTTGGAATTACTTATTTCTTGGGGAAAATGATAAACAGCTGGAATTTCACCAGTCTCTGTAATCATGTCTTCCAACTTCTTGTCTTGAATAACATTTTAAATATTACAATGTGGCTGATGAATCCAACAAGTCACAAATAAAAACTCTTTCTCTTATGCTATGTGAATTTATTAGAATTCTCTGTAAGAGCTAACCATGACTTGTTGCTGCCAGGTTGTGACGGGTCACAAATAGTTGAGATGCTTGTTTCTGTTTCTACTTGAATATTCTGTTTACCAGTATAAGAAACAGGGGGAGGGGGTGTGATGGTGATGTGATCCTTCCTGGATATTTCAAAAGACAATGGATAAAATATTCATAAACTGACCAGGACTGTTGCCAAGGTGGTAGAATTATGTGTATGAAAAGACAAAACTTCAGGCAAAGGCAAGTCCTTAAAATTCATACAGAGATTAACAGTGATCCAACTGAATAAGAATAAAGGCAAGTCATCCTTGACACCAAAAGTCTTCCTTCAAATCTGCATTCCTGTGATAGACCTAGAACAAAAGCAAAAGCACACATGGAGACAGGGATAAACTACATTCAGTCTCATCAGATTATGTGTAAAAGAAAAGCACAAAGTCCTCATTGTATTTCCTGTATTGTAAACCTTTTTCTTTATAAACATCCTTTGTCTGCACCTTAAAGATGTTGGCAATGCTTAACGTGTAAGTCACAGTGTGTTTAAGTTCATTGCATGCAGGAGAAACTGGACATATCTATGGCAACGGAGGAAGCAAAGTGTGTATCTGAAACATGGGCATGACAAGCATCCCTGATGGAAAACATTTCATGTCACCGCTGTAATTTAAAAACATTTCTTTTATTGTATATCACCAGGAAGATGATGCAGGGATTCAGTACTGTTCAATGCACTCATTTGGGGGTCTCGGCTTCAGTTTTGATCTTTAACTCTGACATCCTTAAACTTAATGCTTACCAATTAAAATTTTTTTTTTATTTTATTTATTCTGAATCTATGCATTAGAGAAGAAATTTTATAATGTATTTTATAACATACTAGCTGAAATACCCAACATTGCCCGGGAGGAAAATAAAGTGTTTTTTTTTTTAATTGTTTGAGGAAAATATAATTAAAAAAAAAACAAACAACTTTAAAAATAAAAATAAATTAACAAACAATGAAGACTCAATAATGTGCTTGTCTTGCGGTCTTGTATGTATGTTATCATCCAGTTGACGCTCGGAACTGGCCAACTCTATTTAATTTCAAACGTAACAGGGGCGCGGTGGTGTTCAAACATAAAGAATGCTGGCAGTCACCTCCAGTTCACCCTCTGGTGGTCGTTCCGAATGTATTTATGATTTGTAATTTTAAAAGACTTATTCACTTTGCTTCAGAACACAGAAAATGTATTTTTTCGTATCATTTATCACACATGCATGTCTGAGGATCTCCTTGCTGGCTTATTCAAGGTAGGTGATAACCCCCTGGGGCAAGAGGGGGCACTGTTGCTAACTGTGTTATCTCTTTTTCTCCCTACAGCTCCAAGAAACTACCCAGTGTGGGAAATTAGCTCCGCCCCTTCCAGTGCTCTTGTTATAAAAAGCTCAACCGATTTCTGACAATACAGAGCTCTACAAGAGACCTCTCTTTGCTTCCTGATGGCTGAACCCGAGCCCTTATTTTTTTTTGTGTTCTGCCCTATGGGGTTATGTTCTTTGTTGCCAGTAGGCATTTCTTTCAGTTTAAAAGAATAAAGCAGGGAATTAAATGGGACGACCCGGCTGCTGTCCTAAACATTCTTCTGTGGTCCTGGTTCTGTTTTGACCTGTGCTTGGACAGCTCACACATTTAAGCCTCTTTTTCTGTGACATGTAGCAGGATGGCCATGGTAAAGAACAGTGTGGATGGACTGGCCTTGTTAGTTGTACCTTTCCCAGGTGGGTGCCCAGTATAAAGAAACAGTTGTGGAGGATTGCCTGCTGGAGCTATATATTCTATACTTTTGCTGGGTGGCAGCATATTTTTGCTATTGCTCCAGAGTGGATTCCTTCAGGACTATGTGGGGTATAGAGTTGGAGTAGGCAGTTCTGTTGGGGACCTCTGGAGCCAGGGGAAGAAGTTCTTGGAGGGCAATTTTCCTGCCCTTATCCATCTGACCCAGAGGTACTTCTCATGACATACTAGAAGTACTTCCATTTTTAAGTTTAAGAGGCTGCTCCTCTTCATTTAGGATAGTTACGGCCTTATTAATCAGCTCAAATTTATGAGTATTTTAGGATTTGTTAATTGTTTTTGTTAATTTAGAGTGATCATTTTCCATGTTGTTATATTATTTCTGATTGTTGCAATTATAATTCCATAATTATGTTCTCTCTTTAAATGTTCTGCTCTTTCTTGTTCTTTGTGGTTGGAGTCCCAGGATGCAGGGCCACCCTGACATTTCTGTTCCTGAGCCATCACTCTGTCTATATAGTGTAAGTGAGCTGAGAAGACTCAGGAGCAGGCTATCATTTATTTACTGTAGGATTCATGAGTATTCCTATTAATTGCTGTTGGATTTTCTGTTTTTCTGATTATTCTTACTCTGTGTTAAGGATTCTGTTTATTGGATTTTGTTTTGGGGATTTGTTTATTTAGTAGTGCCTTTCGAGACTGTGCATCTTTTTGCTCTGTTTAACTTTTCTTTGTATGTTTCCATTTTTGGTAAATGCATCCTTAAATTGTAAAGATTTTCTCTTTCCCTTTTTAATACAAGCCGGGGTTTCTCATTTATCCATCCTCTTGTGGGTCTTTTTGGAATATTTCTAATTGCTTTGCAAGCTGAAGCCAACAGGTAGTGTTGAGGGCCTGGATGAGTTCAAATGAGTTTCTGCTGGGCAGACCAGTTAGGATTCTGGCAGGTCCCCTGTGTCACGTCTCAGTAAGGGTTTCTCCCTTGGCTGGTGTTTTCAATTCATATATTGTGTCTCTTTTGTTCATTTTTGATTATTTTATTTGAGTTGATTATGTACATCAGTCTTTTTTTTTGTTTTGTCTGTGTATATCAATTGCCTTTGCTGTATTCCATGTGTTTTGTAGGTGGTTCCATCAAGAAACAGAACCCCCCTTCAGTCACTGCAAGGGACTGCCCTCCACCCTACAAATATGGAGTGTCCTCCACAATTCGTCACAGTTCATTTCAAATGTGCCTGGGAGTTGTGAGTTTTCTTGTGATCATTTTGAATTCTGTTAAATATTTGATCTCTGATATTTCAGTTTTCTGCTTTGTTTTTTGACCTTGCATTTGAAGGCTGTTTTGGGACTTGTCTGATTTTAATTGCCTTTGTATTTCAGATAATTTCACTTTGCATTTGTGCTCCATGAAGCTTCAAAGTAATTGGAATATTTTTGTTAAAAATACATCTTTTGTTTTATTTAGATTCGTTGCTTGTCCTTATTACTAGCCAGGGTTTGACAATGCTATCCCCCTCTAGTGGGGATTATTGAAAGTGTATTGGATCTCTTTAGTATTTGCGACCCCATGTTCATGACACCCTTCTTGCTTTTGTAGGCATCACACCATTTTTTCCTTGGTAAAGACTCCACATCATAACAAGCTGGAAATGGGAGAGTAGGAGCACAACACTTATTTACAAAGTAAGGAGAAGTAAAAAGTGAAGATCATTGTCTATAATGTATTAGCAAGTCCTTCTGGAGCCTTCAAAAAGATATTTTCTCAAATAAAATGAGTTGTCTTTGAACTCAGGACTTATGTTGGTGTAGTTATGGGTTGGGTTTTTGGGTGAAGGATGCCCACTAAAGTCTACACCACACTACAGGACAAACAGGTTCAACATGTCAGTGGCAGGATTATATGAGGCTTGGACAAGGAGAGAAAAGAAAGAATGGTCAGGCACCGATCATCATGGAACACCACTAGAGAGCAGCAAGTACTTTATTCAAAGGAAAGACCCTGGTTCCAGGGGCCTCATGCATAATGCCATGTGTAGAATTCACACTAAAACATTGTGTACAGACAAAAGCGGAAATGTGCGTACGTACAAAAACATCCAGATGCATAAATCTGTGTGTATGCCAACTTCCACGTTCTTCTGCTACATAAATCCCGGTCAGCATGAAAAGTAACGCACATGCACGCACCTGCCACCACTCTCAAACTCCTCCCCAAAGCCAGTAGGAGGAAGTAAATGAATCCTGAACAATATGTTTGCTCTTCTACGTCACATTACAGTGGGCAGGCTACCTAAGATTTGTTTGTTCTATTAATGGTGAGGTTGCGTCAGAAATGCAAGTGTTCTGTCAGCAAACTGGAAGATAAACTTTTCAGCAAAAACTGGGAGATGTACACAAACAACAAAGCAAAAAAGTAAAGATATAAAGTGTAATGAAACCGAAGCCCAATATGAGAGACAATAATCATGATTGAGACAACAAGAGATTGAAAACTGAAAGTACTGTACACTCAAGAAAAGAGCACAAAGAAAACTTTGAATACATCAGAGATTTGGTATCAAGAAATCAGATAAGGTTTGGCACTCATCCTTTTTATCCCATTGCATCGATTACACATGGGTCGTGACCTCAGAATCTGTGGCCCTAAAATCTCTGGAAGAGGACCTAACAGCGGAAATAAACACTGGTGACCTTTGAGGAACCAAAATCATACTAAATCATGACAGCAAGAATACTTGAGGCCAGTAGAGGGAGCCCGGGAATTCAAGAGGACATTCCTGACTGTTGCATGCTGTCAAAAGCTCCTTATGGCAGTACCTACTTGAGTTTGGAGTCAGGATAGTGGTAGGCAAGAGCTCAACTGCCAAATGAGACCAGATATTTGAAGAAAAAGGTATCTGAAGTGAGAATAAGGGCCAGTTTATACTGCACGCTCAGAACGCATATGCGCATGCATCATGGCTGCCACGCGTTCCCAGAGTTCATGTAATGCGTCCTCTGAGCAGGTCCTCAGAAATTAGTGTGACACGTGCACAAGTTGTAGTACCAGCAAAATGTCCGGGGGCACAGTGTGATCAAGTTGGAACGTGATGTAAAGTCTCTGTTTACTATCTACATGTGACAGAAAGCTGCTTTGGGGATCCTCCAGGATCAATGTGCCTGCTTCAATGTTTAATGAATGGTTCGATGTGGTAAAGCAAAATGCCGACATACAAATGCATTCGTGCTACTTTTATATTCAAGCGCTGCATAGTCCCCAATGTAATGACATGATACATTTTAAAAGTCTCACATACCATCTTCTGTGGCGTCTTTTTTTTTTTTTTTGCATCTTTTTGCACAGCATCAGAATGTATTTGAGCCACAGAGAAAAAAATTTAGGACACAGTGAAAAGATGTATTTTGTGATTAATGTGGAAATTTCAGCTTTAATCTTGAAATGTCCACATCTTTAATCTCGACATAAATAGCAAGAATAAAGTGGAAATGTCGAGAATAAAGTCAACATGTTGACTTTAATCCCGACGTAAATGTCGAGAATAAAGTGGAAATGTCGAGAATAAAGTCAACATGTCGACTTTAATCTCGGCATTTAGATTTTTTTTTCTTCACTGTGTCCATATTTTTTTTTTCACCGTGGCCCTAATACGCTTCCGTACATAGGCACAATAGAGAGGGGTTAGGAGCATGCTCTGATACAGCACATTGCTGCACCCACATAGGAAAAAAAGGCCGTGTGCTCTGTGGTTACTCTCTCAGGTGGGCGTTAGCAAATCATCATCTCTTGGACCAATAGTGTAAGTTTTCCGCATTTGACTTGTACGACCGACATTATAAAATACCAGAAATTATACAGTAAAATCCAGTCCCAATTTATCTGCGGGTATATACGGTAATAAAAACAAAAACACAACTTTAAAAATAAAAATAAATGAACAAACAATATAAAGACTTACTAATGTCCTTGTCTTGTGGTCTTGTATGTATGTTATCATCCAGTTGACGCTCGGAACCGGCCAACTCTATTTAATTTCAAAAGCAACAGGGGCGTTGTGGTGCTCAAACATAAAGAATGCTGGCAGTCACATGGTATATACTAACTGTGTAAGCTGATCCTACAAATTATTGAAATCGTCAGAGCTACTCTGGGCATCTTTCTGCTATGAAGATTCATGTTGCCGACGTGCTCGCATCATTTGTGCATTAGCAGCTAAGTGAGTGTCTTTCTTAGGATGTTTCCTTTTGCCAGAGTGCTGGCCTCGCTTGTGTATCCTCAGAGCTGGAGCCCTCACCCCGACTCTACATCTCACTTTCGGGCCGGACAGACACACACACTTCCACGCATAGAACTCTATTTAATTTCAAAAGCAACAGGGGCGCAGTGACACTCAAACATAAAGAATACTGGTGGTCGTTCCGAGTGTCAACTGGATGATAACATGCATACAAGACTGTAAGATCACCCCCCACCCTACCAAGAAGGGGGTGGGTTAGGACTGATTTCATCCTACAGTATTTTTAGTCGACAATTGAGAAACATGTGTACCAAGTTTCATGAAAATCGCTCCAGCCGTTCGGACCTGATGCTGGAACATATATACATACACACATTGACTTTTATATATATAGATGAAATAGTTTTAATACATATAAACTAAACCATACAAAGATGGTGTCCGAGAGCCACACAGAATTGTTACTGGTTTCAAAGGCCACACGTAAATCTAACAACTTAATAAATGTAGCATTTGCTTCATCTGAAAACATAAAAATGTCATTGAGAGCAGTGTGTCCTAGCCTTTATTTGCTCTGGACCCATTTTACATTTTTAAGTTCATTGGCAGATATCAATTGAAGAGTCGGGGGGGGGGGGGGCACCTTAGTTACGCCAGTGCAATTAGAAAAGTGGGGGAAATATCCTCATTGATGAAATTAGTGCAGAACAACACAGGGAAAAATATTGTGCAGTGCTGGGGGGAGGGGGTGTTGTGGGGGGTGGGTGTGACTATTATGAACTGGAACTGAAATATCTCAAGTAAGCTGCAATGATGAGTATGGTAAGACCAGGGCCGGAGCTACAATTAAGGCGAATTAGGCATTCAACCTAGGGCACAGATCATAAGGGCTGGAGGGAACCCCACGACACGGTTTAGCCACCAAACAGTCAGTTGGCACACTAATAAGATTGACCTAGGGTGTAAAATGGCATTGACACTGGGTAAGACTAAACTCTAAAGGAAAGGTAAATTTGAAACAGTTCTATAATTATTATACACTAGCTGTGTAAGCCCATGCTGTAAAAAGCCCAGGGTCCTAGAAACTATTGAAATCATCAGAAAAAAAATTGAAATGTAGAGATGCCAGGTAATTGAAAGGAACTACTCTGGGAGTCTCTCTCCTAGGAGGATTTGTTTTGCTGATGTGCTCTCATCACTTGTGCATTAGCGGCTAAGCGAGTGTCTCTTTCTTTGGAGGTTTCCTTTTGCTGATGTGCTCGCCTCGCTTCTGTATTAGCGGCTAAGCGAGTGACTCTTTCTTCAGAGGTTTCTCTTTGGCAATGTACTGACCTTGCTTGTGTATCCTCGGAGGTGGAGCCCTTACCCAGACTACACCTCTCACTTCCAGGCCAGACAGACAAACACACACACTTCCATGCATAGACGTTTATATATAAGATATTTAGATCAGCCTCTCATATTTTCAATATTGGCCTAACAACTGACACTGTTAGTGCATTAGAAACTGTACTACTTAATATTGTTAAGGTTTAGAAAAGTGATTGCACTTTTAAATAGTTTTGCTCAAATTTTCCATTTCTCAAATTATCAGCTGTTCTAAATAGAAAATATGGTTATTTCTGTTTTCATCTGTTAATTTGGAATAGCATTCCAACCATGCATTTTTTTATATGAATATCTTTTAGCACTCTTTGTCCATGCATTGTTACTCAACATCTATGATCCAGTTTTCAGCATTTTCATTTCAGAGAGCGAATACTCTTGGTAAACCTTGGTATTATGATCTGGGATTATTTCAATTTTTTTCTTACCAGTTTACTGTGTTTCTCAACTCCCGATAAGTTAATGCTATTAATGGGTTCTTATTCTTGACAAATTCATCTCTTTTGGTTGTATATTTCTTGAGGCATATTAATGTATGTTCATAAATAGTTCATGTTTTACAGTAACCATTATTGTTTATTTCAGACGTTGCTAAATTTGATTACGATTGTCATGGTTTTCCGACATAGGGGTGACCAGGAGTGCAGGCCTGTGGCATTACCAATGTGACAGATTAAAAGGTCAGAGCCATGAATTATTCGGGTCAGTTGCATTGTACTTGAGATTGTACATTACTAGCTGCAAATCAAGACTAGACTACGTAGCACGGTACTAAGAGGAAACATTCCTGAGGTCTAAGTGCTGTTGCAGTGAACAGCAGAACAAGATCAAGACCAACTTTAACATACACCCAGCTAGTTTTATTTTTGTTCCAAGTTTCTCCTTGGTTTGCTGAGCTGGCCCTCTCATTGCCCATTAATGGCAACGCACTGATAATTAACATTTCCCCCTCTATCATTTAATCATTGCTCTATAAGCTCTGCAAATTCTGTCTGCTGGATTGTACAGTCTGTAACTTTTTTGAAATAAAATTAATAAAAATAAAAAATAAACACTTCCAATCAATAACTTGATTCACAAGGAGATTTAGAATTGGTTAGGTAAGCACTGAAAAACCTTAACGTTACCCTTGCTAAACGGTTACAGAATGTTAAATTAATTTTGAAGGAATTGAAGGATAGTGAGCAATTAAATGGCACCTACTAAAAAGGGAATTGTTTTTGTGGTAGAATCTGCAACAAAATATTTAAAGGTTTTACTACTTCCAAAAACATACATTTGTCTGCATTGGAAAGTTGCCTTTTACACATTACTATTGTTTTAATTTAGCCAACATTTTGTGTGATGTGGCTTAGCTACACTAATGAAACATAATCTATGTAACATTTTCAGGGATGACTATACACACACAGTACATTAATTTACCAAAAAAATAAAGTATAAAGTACTAGATTAAAAAGTAATTCAATATATCTGATTAACCACATAACCTCTCAATGAAATTTAAAACAAAGATGTATTCAATTGGCATGGTGACACACTGGTCAGGGCTATTGCCTCACAGTTCCAGGAGACTGGGTATGAATCTCAGCCTAATTACCATCAACTTGCTTTCATATAATCTCACAAAATTTTCAGTGTTTCTCTGTGGGTGCTGATCTGTTCCTCTCATATCTCAAAGACATTAAATTTATATTCTTTGGTGAATCCCCTTTGACCCCAAAAAAGTAAGGTACGTTTACCCTGAGATAGACTGGTGATCCACTCTGTTGTGTTTTCTACAAATCCCATTGCCTCGAGGAGGATTTAAGGTCTGGTCATAGCCTCCTTCTTTTCTCTTTGTCTAGGTCCTGATGTATAACTATAGCTCCTTTGTTTCTTTCTCTGATTAATTTAATTACATTCTACTCCTTTACTTTGTTATTTTGTTTAATTGTTTCTTTAATTATTATTAAATTAAATTAATTAGTTATTTTTTAATGTTAACAGGTTTTTTTTAGGTCCCTTCTCTGCAGATCCAGCTCCTCCCCATTCAGCAGGCCGCAGTGAGGTGTACTTGGAATGTCTGCAGAGATGATCAGATATTAATGCTTGCAGTTTATGCTTAAAAAATCTTCTCAGACTTCGACCTTCTTACATGCCAAAAAATTCAGCTTTGCTGTGGTTTGTAAGATGAAAAGGAGTATTAAGACTTTCTCTGCATATATTGAAAAGTTTGTAAAGGGGGCTCATTTACATAGAGAATGTTATCAGTGGGGTCCTCCCTGCGTGGAGTTTGCATGTTCTCCCCGTGTCTGCGTGGGTTTCCTCCGGGCGCTCCGGTTTCCTCCCACAGTCCAAAGACTTGCAGGTTAGGTGGATTGGCGATTCTAAATTGCCCATAGTGTTTGTGTGTGTCCTGCGGTGGGTTGGCACCCTGCCCTGGATTGGTTCCTGCCTTGTGCCCTGTGTTGGCTGGGATTGGCTCCAGCAGACCCCCGTGACCCTGTTCGGATTCAGCGGGTTGGATAATGGATGGATGGATGTTATCAGTGCACAGTTTAATATGTCTCATTATAAGATATAGGGTGTAGTGTCATATTTTAAAAACTGCATCAGTACATTTTAATGTAGAAAAAATAGTGAGTCACATGATATCTGTGCTGCATGTTTGTAAGAAATGGCATAATGCTCTCAATTGCATAATTCTAGTCACAATTAACTGAAGTGCAGAGTGCAGCTGCTAGAATCTTAACTAGGAAAAGAAAATCTGAACACATCTCTCCAGTTATGATGTCACTACACTGGTACCTGTGTCATTTAGAATTGACTTTTAAATACTGCTCATATTTTACAAAGCTTTAAATAATCTCGCTCCATCCTATATTTTAGAATGCCTCTCACCTTACACTCCAAATCGTAACCTTAGATCTTCAAATGAGTGTTTGCTTATAATCCCAAGAGCTAAACAAAAGAAGTGGTGAGGCAGCCTTCTTTATTATGCACTGTGATGGATGTCCAGCAAGAGTTGCCGGCCCTCACCCCCAGGCCGCCAGGAGGAGCTCTCCTGACAGCATGGACGTGCCCCGAGTTCCAGCAGGGCCTCATGGACTTTGTAGTTTTTATACACAGCCCTGCTGGATACCTTGGGGACCACAAGGAGTCGCTGTAGCAAGGCTCGTAGACTCTTATGTGCCCTAAAACCTGGAAGTGCGTCCTGGTCATGTGAACGGGAGGAATGACGTACTTCCAGGTTGAAGAGAAAGACTTTTACCCTGACCCAGAAGTGGTAAGGACTTGTGGACTGTGGGGCAGGAACACCTCCAGGTCATGGGGTATTAAAGGACTCTGGGAAAGCCCAGACACTGAGCTGACTTGGGAGGAAAGGTGGCTAAGCGTCTGGGAGTTTGGAGGATTATTGTATTGTATTGTTTATTGAGTATTTGGGAGTGGAGGGTGCTTTGTGCACATTATTATAATAAATCAATTATTATTGGACTTTTACCTGGTGTCTGACGTGGTGTCTGAGGGTACAAGGGTGCGAGAAGACCCTAATCTGCCACAGCACCTAAAATCTGGAATATCTTACTGATAGAAATTTGCCAGGCTGATACAATGGAGCACTTTAAAAAACTGCTAAATAGTCATTATTTTAGCATGGATTCTCATAGTTTCATTTTAGCTTAATCCTGATACTCTGTATATGCATTTAATTATAATTTTTTATTCATGGTGGCTCTGAAATCCGTACTAACCCCTATTTTCTCTGCTGTTATTTTTCTGGTTTTCCAATCTGCGCTACCACTACCCGATCAAAGCACTGTGATGTACCTACATTGATAGATTGAAGGTCAGACGCCCACATGACCATCATCATAAAGTTCTTCTATGAGAACTCTGAATACAATGAGGACTGATTGAGGTAATTTCTAGACTGCCTAGAGGGGACTGGGCGGTCTCCTGGCCTGGAACCCCAGCAGAGTTTATATTTTTCTCCTGCCGTCTGGAGTTTTTTTTTTTTTTGTTTTTTCTGTCCTCCCTGGCCATTGGACCTTACTTTTATTCTATGTTAATTAATATTGCCTAATTTTATTTTTTAATATATTTTGTCTTTTTTCTCTTTCTTCATCCTCTAATGCACTTTGAGCTACATCATTTGTATGAAAATGTACTATATAAAAAAATGTTGTTGTCTCCTTGAATGAAATACTCTGGTGGGTCAAGAACTCTAGATATTTAACATACAATCCTCTTGTTGTTTCAGGTAGGCATCAGACCAGGCAATTTGAAGTGAAGGGACCATATGATTATCTAAAAAGGTACTGGGATAAGGCTATTGACTACCACTTTTTGCTATGTGCCTGCCAGAGACTATAAAAAGAATGTATGAGAATCTAAAGTCAATTAACCCAGGAGAAAGACCTCTGCCTAAGAAATTGCCTCAGACACAACATATTTAACATAGCATTGTTTTGAGGGAAGATGAAGCTTATGAATTATAAAAGCATCAAAGCTTATTAAAGAGTTCTCTTTTACTTAGGTGGGCTTTTATCCTTTTCCTTCTCTTGGTCACATGCCAAAGGTGTATAGAATTATTTTGCTGCGCCTGCACTGTACACAAACTGGACCTCACTCTTCTCCCATATTTAATAGAAACCATTGCATGCCCTTGCTGTCATATACTGTGTTAGAGCCTCTGCCACTCATTAGGGACACATCATCCCAGCAGCTCTTTTCATAAAATCCTCCTCACCTTACTTGGCTTGTGATTACATTTTAGTTTACTATCTTATATATAAACGTCTATGCGTTGAAGTGTGTGTGTCTGTCTGTCCGGCCTGGAAGTGTAAGACTACAGCATGACACTCAAAGAAAGTGACTCTGTTGCCAAAGAGAAACTCACTTAGCCACTAATACACAAGCGAGATGAGCATATCGGTAAAATGAAACCTCAAAGGAGAGAGAAACTGGCTTAGGCACTGATAGACAATGAAGGCAAGCACGTCAGCAAAATGAAACCGTAGAGGAAAAAGAACCTCGCTTAGTCACTAATGCACAACTGATGCGGTTGATTGATTGAAGTGCCAGAATCCATGGTTTCCAGGAGAACGGGCTTACACAGTGTCACAGATGGCTGGGGGGGTGACCCGGCTGGGACACCCCGGAGGACTGGAGGAGGGCTTGCGTCTCCCCCAGACCACGTGGGGGCGACCACCCTAGTGCCTTGAAGCTCAACCCTGTAGGGGCCCGTGGTCACCGCCAGGGGGGTGCACCAATGCCTTGGGAGCCCTGGACCTCAGCACTTCCGCCACACCCGGAAGTGCTGGGGGGAAAAGGATTGGGAACACCCGGAGTGCTTCCAGGTGCACAGCCGGCACTTCCGCCACACAGGAGAGTGTCGGTGGAAGATTGTCGAGAGGCACCTGGAGCACATCCGGGTGATTATAAAAGGGGCCACCTCCCTCCATAGGATGACTTGAGTCAGGTGGAAGAAGGACGAGGTCTTGGAGGAGAGGAGTGGAGGCGGCCTGAAGAGAAGTGAGGCATTTGATTGGCAGCCTGGACTTTGGGGTTGTGTGGCACTTTTTGTAAATATGGATGGTGTAAATAAATGTGTGTTGGGTGACTTGAACGTGTCCGCCTGTCTGTGTCCGGGCCGGCCACCACAACAGCTTGTCTTATATATAAACGTCTACACGTGGAAGTGTGTGTGTCTGTCTGTCCTGCCCGGAAGCATGAGGCTACAGTATGACGCTCAAAGAGCTGGCAAGGCAGCCCGACGTTAACGAGTCGGAAAAAGAATAAAGTACGAGGCTACAGCATGAGGCTGAAAGAAAGCGACTTTGTCTCCAAAGTGAAACTTGCTTAGCCACTGATAGACAAGGGTGGTGAGCACGTCCACAAAACGAAAACACTGACTCTTCATTTCAATTTTGTTCTGACCTTTTCAATAGTTTCTAGGAACCTGGGCTTTTTACAGCACAGGCTTATAGTATGACTGACATCAAGCTGTCCAAAACGTGCACTGTACATCAAAACTAACCCTCGATGTTTATATAAAAGCATGTGGTGTATGCGTTAATATAAAATTAAATATGATACTTAGAAACACAGAGAGCTCATTCTCATCGCCAACTGAGACGGGGCTCTTTCATAAATAGAGGTCCTAAACATCAGCAATGAATGTCTTTATGAAACTCATCTTAATACATTTTTCCTCATTTGTGTTATCAAGGGGTTTGTGGATGCTCTGTCATCCAGGCTGGGGTTGTTGGTGGCTCCAACATAATGGATAGGCAGTGGGAGACTACCTGCTGAAATAATATGTTTCAGTAGGATGGATTGCAGGATACCTCTGGTTTTGCTCTGGTTTGGATTCTCATAGAGCTGCATGGGAATTGTAGTTGGAGTGGGCACCTCTGTTGAAGCTAGAGAAGCCCTTGGGGGAATAGCTTCCCTACCCTCATCCATGTGACCTGCAGCGTTTCTACACTGCACCTCTGAAGTGCTCCCAAGACCAGCTTAAAAAGGCGACTCCCCTGTTCAGTTAGTTGAACCTGGAGTTGAGAGAGTAGAAAGGACAAAGCCTCACTTGGGCCAGAGGAGGAGGAGGAGGAGAAGAAAAAGGTCTCAATAGTAATGAATTTGTATTGTGGCAAAATTAAAAATATAAAAAGATATATTGAAACTAAACCTTGGTCTTATCAGCTGTAATTTAGGTCAAGTTTGCAAGAAGCCCCATACCATCACAGTGTTAAAGTACAGTATATGGCTTGGACAAATGAGTTATAAAGGCCATATACTGCTAGAGATGAAGCTATTCATAATCAGAAGACAATACTTCTAACGAAACCAGAAATACTTAGTACCTTTCTAATTGCCACTATAAACCTTTTCATTATTTTACTGATAGATAATTACTACTGTGTATACTCCTAATTAGGAGTGAAATTGTATTGTCATCTTTACTGTAGTTGATAATTTATTGGCATTCCATATTCTACAGCAGACTGTTTTCATTTATGCGTACCAGAGGGCTCTCCAATCAGCTCTGCCAAGGGAAGTAGTTCCACTCCCAGACAAGAAGGAGCACTGTTGCTAATGGTCTCCTCTTGTTTTTCCACAGCCCAAAAAACATACTTAGTGAGGGCAACTAATACTGACAATAAGAAAGTCCTCCCCTTCCGGTCCCGGGAAACTAAAAAGCGGAACCGAGGGAATGTGGCATTGTCTTGAGAGGGACCACTTAGGAGAAAGAAGGTTCACAGAGCAATTATGTGTTATATACAAGATTTCAATTAAAACCTTTCTGTTCATTAGAAGCCTGTGTTCATTATCATTGGAACGTTTCTGGTAAACGTTTGTTTTTCTTTTCTTTTGAGTAAATGGGGTTGCTGGGGTGGTACCCAAAATTTTCATGTTGTCTTGCCTGCTTCCTGGCCACTGGTCACACAGTCCTGATCTTTTTGAGCAGTTTAAATGATAACATAACATTCTCAAGCTTTACTAATCCAATTTAACTGGTAGCAGTAGGTGCAAGGCAGCAATCAGTCCTGAATGGACACACTTACTCACTCATACACCAGTACTCACAATGAGCAAATTCAGAATAGCCAGTTAACCTAATATGTACATCTTTGGTGATGTGGAAGGAAAACCTATGCAGATATGGAAAGATAATGAAAACTCCATACTTACAATGATTATATACTTAATTCTAATACAAGACACCAGATCCATGAGGTGGCAGTGCTAACCACAGCACCATGTTAAATAATCTTTTATGCTTTTCCTTTTTTCTTTATCTTGCTGGTCCAGCTGGTTCTCACCAGTTCTTTCATTCTAACTCCAGAACAGTAATCTTTCTTCATCATTATATTTTTTCTTCATATTAACTATTTTCTTTCTTACAATAAAGTGTAATCTTTCTTTAATTCTTTTGAACTCTGTAACTTAGAAACTTCACATTATACTACCCGGCTCCTGGAACTCTCATTACCCAGTGGGAGAGGTCTGCAGAGGAACTGGCGCTTTAACACCTTGTTACTTTTGGATTCTAACTTTGTGTGATTCATTTCCTGCCAAGTATCTCTTTTGGACTTCAATTCTACCCTAGGGATCTTGTTTTCCAGTCTTACGGAAGCTGTTGAATACCTTCCTTCATTGCTAGAAATTACCTTGCATTGTCCACTGCAACAATTAGCATATAGACAGGGTTAATAAGAAAAGGTTGGATTAAGATCATGTCAAGTTTTTAGTTAAATTTAATTAATTTGAAGACCAATTTGGATTTATTACTAATTAATAGGACCAACCAATACTTAAGTTACAGAATTGTTTGTTTGAGCACAGGCAGTAAATCCACAGAGTTATTCAACAAATGCTGTGATCGACAATGGCTTCCTGAATTCAACAGTAATTTGTCAAATATTTCTTTATTTGAAACATGGATAATCATACATGTGGGATCATAGAAGATCAGTCTGTGGTAAAACAGAAAGTTAGTAATGTATGGGGTAACCAAAAACATTATTCTATGTATGGAATGCTCATAACTCATAGGTAAAATCAGTGAACTGACCACAACTTAGCCTGCACCACACTGCCTGTCTCACAAGCCTCTCCTCAATCGATCCACTTTCTTATTCTTTATTTGTCCTATTAAAAGGCATTTACAGTATGGCTGACATATGACTTACTATACTATATGTCTGAGAGTCAAAACACAAATGGGCAAAAAAGCAATATTAAAGCCACCTTGAGTACAAAAACGAGTGTTGCAAATCACACATTAGATACAGTGCCTAAAAAAAGTGTTCACAACCCCCCTCAGAAGTTTTAACATTTTATTATCATAGTGGATTTAGTCTGGCTTTTTTGACACTGATCAACAGAAAAATACAGCTCTTTGAAAAGTGGTCTAAATTAATTATGAATATAAAACACAACTTAAATGATTGCATAAGTATTCATCCCTTTTAATGTGACACAACTCATTGCTGGTGCAGCCAATTGGTTTTCGAAGTCACATCATTAGTTCTATGGAGGGCACCTGTCTGTAGTCAAGGAGTTTTAATTAACTGCAGTGTAAATGCACCTTATCAGGTGTGAACATCAGGGGTCACTGTTGCCCCGTTAGACCCAACAGACAGACGATGACACAGGGTAAAATCACCAAGAAGTATTCTTTTTATTCTTTTTTCCCCTCTGTAGTGCCTCCAGAGCACCCTAGCCACAGCAAACAGGCAATACGATAATAAATAAATACAATATTTTTCCTTGTCTCCTCCCAGCAGCTCTGTCACACTTCCTCCCAACTCTGGCTCACCTGCTGGGTTACCATCAGTCCTTTAAATAGTCTTGGACCCAGAAGTGCTTCTGTCCTTCTAACCACGTGACTGGCTGGCACTTCCGGGTCTAATAAAGAATAGGGATTTTCTTCAACTCAGAAGTACTTCAGGGCTTCCATCCTCATGATTACCTCATACTTCCGGGCTATACCAGACAAAAATTTGGTAAAATTAATGAAAATTAAGTGACCATAAGATCCACAGAACCATCAGTAATTTGTAGTCCTGTAATGGGCACAAAAGAGGATTAGCATTATAGGGCAAAGATGCGCACATATAGAGTACTTACACTTGTGGAGGCAAATTATTAGCAACATTATACTAATACCAGGGCGGGCCTCCTTTTTGCTCTCAAAACAGCCACAGTTCTCCGCGGCATAAATTCCACAAGATATTGGAAACATTTCTTTCAGATTCTAGTCCATTGACTGCATCAAATTTCTGTAGATTTGTTAGCTGCACATTCATGCTGTGAATTTCTTGTTTTACCACATCCCTAAGGTTGTCTATTGGATTCATATCTGGTGACTGGTAAGGCCACTGAAGACCACTGAACTTATTGTCATGTTAATTAAATGACTTTTGCTTTATGACATGGTGTTTTATCATGCTAAGATTAGAAGATGAGTAAACTGTGGTCCTGAAAGGGTTCACATTTTCAGCCACAACACTCATGTAGGTTGTAACATTCAAGCGATGATTGACAGGCCCAGATTTTGTCAAGATAACATTCCCCACGCCATTATACTGCCACCACCAGCCTGGAATGTTGTTCCATGGCAGTTTGGGTGCATATATTCATGCTGTTTTTGCTAAATTTGGAAACTACCATCTTTGTGCATCAGCAGAAATTGAGGTTCATCATAGCAGGCTACATTTTTTCAGTCTTCAGTTATCCATTTTTGTGCCTACTGCAGCATCAGCTTTGTGTTCTTGGCTGACAGGAGTAGAACTGACATGGTCTTCTGCTGTTGTAGCCCAGCTGCCTTAAGGTTCAACATGTTGTGCATTCTGAGATGTTTTTCTGCTCACCACAATTGTACAGAGTGGTTATCTGAGTTACTATAGCTTTTCTGTCAGCTCAAACCCCTCTGATCATTCTCCTCTGAACTTTCTCAGAAACATGGTGTTTCTGTCAACAGAACTACTGCCAAACTATTTTTCACACCATTAAGGCTAAACTCCAGAGACTGCTGTGTGTGAAAATCCCAACAGTTACAGAAATACCCATACCAGCCTTTTAGCACCAACAGTCATACTACAGTTGAAATCACAGAGATCACATTTTTTCTCCATTCTGTATTTGATGAGGATATTAACTAAAGCCCCTGACCTGTACCTACATTTTTTTATGTGTTGCACTGCTGCCACATGATTGGGTAATTAGACAATTGTACGGATAAACAGGTGTACAGGCGTTCCTAATAATTTGTACTGTCATTTCACTGCACTGTTTTGATCAGAAGAAATTAAAGTGAAACATGATTGTCTAGAAAAAAATACATTTCTTTATTCTCAAACATCACTCAATAAATATACTCAAAAATCATCAGCCGTTAACAAAATTTGCATTTGTTAGTTTCTGTAATTTCTTTTGTTAGGTATTCACCAGCATATGTCAGTGTCCTTTTGTGTACACCCTCAGTTCAACAACTGGTAATATTTTTTCACATTCTTAAATTTATTGTCCAAAATGAATTTGCAGGAGTACAGTATATCTGAGTCTCAAATGACTCCATCAAAGAAACAGCAAATGTGGCCTGAATTCTAGTTAACACTTGGTCTAAAAGTCACTTCATATTTTTCTGTCTAGGTCTTGACTTAGTTAACAACCCATTAAAAAGTTTGTAGTGAATAGCAGTGAAATCCAGCGCTGCAAAGGCTACACCCACAGGACTTCTTCCTAAAAAACCTGCCCCTAATTCCTTCATTTCATGCACTAAACTTAACAGTTGTGGTTCAGGGAGAGAGCAAAAGAAACTGAATAAAAGACATGACGCTGAAAGGAAATAAAAAGCTAAAATTGCTGTTATCCATTTAGGAGCTCAGCAGCACAGGGTAACTTAAGTTTATTAGTAATATGTACATTGTAATGACAGAGGAGACAGACATGGACACACACACACATATACGTAGACCAACCTGTTAGAGAAGTGCCACTGTTTGCTTTCTGTCATTTTCACAATTGCTTTACTATATGGCATAACAACAGCAAATAGAGTCTAGATGAGCATTGTGGTCTATGCATACACTACATGTTAAAATCTATTCATTCTGGCAGGTCATGTTTGTATTTCTGATTAGATAGTAACATTAACTTACTTTAGTTATTCATTTAAACATGCAGTCAGCAGGTAGATGCAGTGCAGCCTCATCTGGGCATCTACTGGTGTCGTAAGGCAGATTTGTTGATTTGGGTGTGTTGAGTATTGAAATCTATATCTGCTGTGGTTCTTCATCATCAGCTCTCTTAACGTAAGTCCTTTTGACAGAGGGTGACACACCGTTTACTTCAAATGCATATTTAGCTGCCAACTCTCTCAAACATACATCAACTCTTACACTATTGTTGTAATGCTGAGCAACAGAGAGCACACACAGAACCTGCGACAACACATCAGTCATGTTTACCGCTTTGTCCACTGATGCCTTCAAATGTGTAATCTAATGTTACAGAAAGGTTTTTCACTTGCAGCATGTTATATTTATTTTTAAAACATGCAGTGTGCTTTCTGAAGATGTGACACAGATTTATATGTTAGATTGGGTTTTTTAGGAGACTTTTTGACTGTTCATCAGAATCAGCAGCTTGCTCTCTGTCATCTCAGGTTAATGAGAGCACTGTTACTCTTTACTGGTTAACATCATCACCCCTACTCTGAGCACCACCTTCATGGGGGCTTGGATTGATTTAGAAATGTGATACTCAGTGAGCCATGTAACTTTTCTCACCCACAAAATTCACTCATGGTTGTCTCCCAATACTATATGTCTGGTCTTGCTATCATTTGGACTTGGTCTTGACTTGACCTTAACTAGTTCAAATTTTGAACAAGTCTTGGACTGGGCAAAGATAGTCTTGACAACAACATTAGTTATAGCATTATAATCTTCAGCTATGGTACAGATTTAGAAACTGAATGACGTACCCTTTTGAGATAAAATTCTTCTCTCACTCACTTGACCATTGTTCACGTTGCTGTACCTTTTCAAAAACTGAAGGCGTAAGCCTTTATTGATTGTTTGATTTACAGAATCAAAACTTGTATGACATTTGAGAGATTACTGCAAAGCATCACATCAAAACATATCTGACATAAAATACCCTATAAAAATATTAGAAGTATGGTAGAAATCTAAACACATAATGCTCTTTGTAATGATGGCACAGTGGTTAGTGCTGACACCTCACAGCTGCAAAGATCTTGCATCAAAATCTGGTTATTATGGAGTTTTCACATTCGTTCAGTTTCTGTCAGGAGGCACGCATGCTCATCAGATGATCTCCTTACAGGCTTGATCGAGGTATGTAATAATCCACCAGGGCAAGAGGTGGCACTGTCTCTAGAATTCTCTTCTCCTTTTCTCTCTGAAGCACCAAGAAACCATCCAGTGAGGGCACTTAGCTCTGTCCCTTCCAGTTCATCAGCAATAAGAGTCCCTGCTGCTCAGTAGGAGGCATCTTTTGCGATTAGATCGACCCATTATACGGAGCTCCTATGATTGACCCCTAATTCTGTAACTGAAATCTGAATCAGTTTCATTTTTGCCTAGGGGTTTGAAGCATAATGCAAGAGGCGTTCCCTTTTTTTCTGTTGATTAAATGAGGCAGCCCGGTTGGTTTCCCGACTTTTACCTTCCTGCACCCAACCACACAAGGAACTCTGAGATCTTCTTGCATCCCAATATCATACAAGCAAGATGGACTGCTGACTCTGAATTACCTTGGTATGCATGAGTGTGTGATTATGGCTTTTGGTGGGCTACTGTTGTCTTCTTGGATGAACCCTGCCCTACGTTCACTAGGTACAGGTTGGGTAAGCTTAAACAGCTCTTGACTGTATAATGGAAAAACATGTTCAGATGGATGGCTAGAGAATCTTTTTTGGCAAAAGATTTATGTATGGAATTCATAGTGAAGAAAGTGCTTTACATGTACACCATAACAGAATCACATACCATTATTATATAGTGTATACACAGAGAGCGAGATTATATACATTGCTGAGTTGCCCACTGGCTCAAGTGCTCAGTTGTAAGCCTAACACACCAGCTAGTTTATTTAACATTTGCAATAAAGAATATTTAGCAGTCAGCACTGTTTAGACTGGGCAACACAGAGGCCCACACTCCATTGCTGTCCCTTGATTTACAGCTGGCCTGTTTCAAGTAAATTTTCAAAAAATGTGTCCTTCTCCTCGACAAAAAACACATTGGCCTTGGTTTTGGGTAAGCAAGTACCTTTCCCAGTGCTGCTTTCTCAAACTAACATCTTCTCTAATTAAAATAAATCAAGTTTATAGTAACAGCTCTAGTTAAATGTTAAGAAAAACACACCACTTCAACTGGGGACCCAATGACCCCACCCCCACCCCCATTCCCATCTTCTTTCACTTGGCCTCCGAAGTTTTTTCTTTAATTTTTTTTTTTGCAAAACAGTTTCCTCCTTCTCTGTGCTTCTAATTATACAGAGGCTTGTTTTGTGAATGAGATGGATGCCTCTGGCTAGATGGCGTTTATGGTGACCTCTGCTCTCACACTGAATTCCTGCCCAGCTGGAAGCCCTTACCTCAGGAAAAGGCCAAGTCGCTGACAGCCTGGACCTGCTGGGTGGAGGCCTGTTAACATGCCCAGGAAGCCATCGACTTTGAAGGTTCTACTCTTCCCTTGGAATTACTTTAAAGTGGCCGGGGCAGCTCTGGTCAATATTACCTTCACTTGCAGCGAGCTGGGATTGATTAATCTCCCTGCTACAAATGTTTAGGGGAAGTGAGGAAAGGGAGAATTGAAGTGACTTAAAAGAAAAAAAAAATCAACAAAACTTAATAGTGAACCAAAAAAACTAGACTGCTAATATAGCAATTCACTCACATGCTTCTTTTAGCTAAGAAAATTTCTCTGCTTTAGGAGTTAAAAACTTGAGAAGTCATGATGGTGTGTTGACAAAAACATATAAATGACATATGCATTTAGGAGAAAACTTTAGTTCTCAGTACCTTTCTAACCAGAATCCACTTTTCTTGTACACGGAGGTCTAGTGGAGGTATAACATTGGTGAGGCCATTTTGACTCTCTGCCAGACACTTTCATACCCTACTTTATCTAAATCTGCGATACTTGTTGTAGTCAAGAAATTCATGATATTGCTTTTTATTACGCACTAGCAAAATACCCGCGCTTCGCAGCGGAGAAGTAGTGTGTTAAAGAACTTATGAAAAAGAAAAGGAAACATTTTAAAAATAACATAACCTGATTGTCAATGTAATTGTTTTGTGACTGTTATGAGTGTTGTTGTCATCAAGGATTTGATTATCATTATTTCTTTCAATCAGGTTCGTATTTGGAGGACGTGTTGTTATGAAGTTACATTCCGTGTTTGTCAACCATTGTAAAAATAACAGGTTTCATTCATCAAAGTGTTCACCACACAAATCGCTACTCGTGAATGTAAGATGTTTAACAGGCATTCCCGGTATTAACTTGTGCTAAACGTACCATGGTGTGACATAAGGGGAGCTGACTGAAAAAAGGTAAGGAGGCGCGTATTTTGAACGAAAAGGGAGAAGACATCGAAGGAGCTGAAAAGTGAGAAGGAAAAGTGTTTAAATAAAGAGCTAGGAAGGTGAATGGAAAGAAACAGCCAGCGGTAAAGCAAGGAAGACTTCGTAATAAGGACAGTTCAGTGCATGTAGAAGGTGTAACAATAAGATTGTTGAGCCTTATGATAATGTTCTTGCATGGAGGATTTAGAGAGACGCACTGGGAGAAATATAATGTGAACCTCTCTACAGTTTTGTTTATTTTCGGGTTGTAATGTTCATCAAATTTACGTATCATCTGGTCCATTGGCGGACTGTGCATCTCACACCTAGGCCTTTAGTAGTGCTCCATCTGAATCAACCCGCCCCTCAAAAACTAATTTATGGTTATAAAAACCATCTTAATATACAGAAATACAGTATAAAAAGCCGCTGCATCGCAGATAGATAACTCCTGTAGCCACAATAAATGCCTTTATTGAATAGACAAACCAGGGGTGAACAAGTTCCTTTCTACTGCAGCCACAGCCGCGACACACATAAAAAAACATCAATAATAACTCATAAACTTGCAATATTATTTAGGAAAATCGCAACATTTTACACACCAAAAATTCGGATTATTTGTAAACAAAATCCATCCTCCTCTCTTTCCTCAAAAACAGTTCAATTACTCTGTCGTACAGATTATCGTGCGTTTCAGTTCCATCAAAAAGACCCTTTTTATCGCCATCGAAGCTAATGCTGAAAGTTGAACCTGCCCTGTGGTATTTCTGGCATAAGTTTTAATTCGCTTTAAGGCTGAAAATGTCCACTCGACAGAAGCAGTGCACACGGGAATGGTCACCGCCAAATATACCAATGTGAACAGCTGCCCCATGCTCTCATTCAGATTTTTCTGATGAAGGAAGTCAAGGAGATCAGTGGGAGATTTTCCTGCAAAATCATCCATGGTATACATTACAGTCAGTTCTGTTTTTAGCCGAGACAGATCAAAAACCGCTCCGTGGCTCTTGTGTTAAACCGGAGAAGGCTGCATGTGGGAAATTTTTCTTGTATTCCCGAAACTTCTGGGGCTCGAGGAACGTGACAAACATCAGGTTTTCGTGGTCTTGAAATCTGGTCTGTGTCTGGCAAATAATATTGTCCAGAATCCTGCCATGGAGTTGGCCGTAGTGCCCGCGAGGATCTTGCAATCGGAGCGCTTGTGGTGCATTCAGTGGCCTCGTAGAGTTCGTCATATCGGCTTCTATCCAATCAATGGGTCTGAATACGGTGACGCTGCCGTACGCCTGCTAGAGGGCCCTATTGACACCAACTCAAAATCTGATTGGTTGAAACAACAGGTTAATCGACATTTATTCTGTGTTAGAGTGCCTGCACAACGGATTGTGAAGGCCTCTCTGCCTGGCAACAAATGATGGCTAAAATGTGATTGGTTAAATGCTTTAATACGAAAATACATGCCTGGAAGCAGCACAACCATTGGAAAAGCTATGAAAGGAAGTGGACAGACTATTTGGAATTATTTAATAAGTATTCATGGACAAAATATAATTAACATCAGCTTAGCCGCTAACATTGGCAAAACAGTATCCCTTTTACTTTTCCTCCCACCGCTAATGCACAAGCAAGGCGAGCTTGTCGGCAAAACGAATCCTCCTAGGAGAGAGATGCCCATAGTAGTTCCTTTCAATTACCTGGCATCTCGACATTTGAATTTTTCTTCTGATGATTTAAATAACACGGGCTTACACAGCTAATATAACATAATATAATATAATATAATATAATATAATATAATATAATATATAATATAATATAATATAATATAATATAATATAATATAATATAAT
>JANRMT010062794.1:4231135-4255156 GCA_026402145.1 Polypterus bichir lapradei
TATAATATAATATAATATAATATAATATAATATAATATAATATAATAGGTTACAAGTTTAGAACATTTGAAAAAGACAGGCTCCATAAATGGACAGATAGTTAAGAGAAGCACAGTGGCTACAATTGTAGGTTCTATTCCCAGTCTACCGTCTGTCTATGTGAAATTTACATATATTCTGTCATTCCCTGTATATATATATATTTTGTTCTCTCTATGTTTTGTTCTCTGGTTTGCAATATTCAATTTTTATGCAGTTTAGGTTGATTGGTGATTTCACATTGCTAAGTTATGAGGGTGAGCACTGTGATTGACTGACACCTGAACCTGTATCTGCCTTGTACTTAATATTATATACCTGTACATACTCAAGATGTGACAATTTAATTCCTAGAACGTTCGTGTAGTGTCACTTGTGTGCCACGAATCTTAACAGATGAACAGAAACAGCAGCAGCTTGAAGATGTGGCAGACCTTTTTGTAGATGAACATGTTTGACAGGTTATTACATGTTAAAAAACATGGTGTTTTTTTGTATGATGCAGTGTGAACTATGCCCGGCAGTTTATCCCGGCCAAGTCCCCCAAGCCGCCAGATGGAGCCCTCCCTGCAATGTGGAGATGCCCCGAATTCCAGCAGGGCATCATGGACTTTGTAGTTGTAATACACAGCCCTGCTGGATAACGTCGGGGCCACCAGGGGACGCTGCAGGAAGGCACAGAGACATTTGTTTTTCCTACAGCCCAGAAGAACTTGCAGGTCACGAGGACGGAAGGAATAAAGTGCTTCCGGGCTGACAAAGAAAGAAGAGTTTTGATTTGACCCGGGTCATAGACTATAAAATGGACAATGAAACACCAGAGCGTTGAGCTGAGCTGGGTGGTAAGAAGGCAACGCGTCTGGGAGTGGAGAATTGTGATTTATTGTGTATTGTGTTTGGTTAATGAATAGTGTAGAGGGGAGGGTGCTTAGTGCACATTATTATAATAAAAATAATTATTGTAGCACTTTTACCTGTTGTTTAGCGTGGTACCTGAGGGTTCAAGGGAGCGATAGTGCCCCCAACTGCTACAGCAGAAACAAAGCCACAAGGCATGTAGTGAAAAACACTGAGTTCATCATAAAAAGCACACATCAGGCTTGCAGTTCAAGACCATGCTTTTGTGTTTTGTTTTTTTTTTTGGCCGTGGTAAACTCGGTGTTTTTCACTGCATGCTTTGCCATTTTGTTTTTGGATCATACTGGAAACACCATATTTTGTCACCTGTAATAACTCTGATAAACTTGTACATTTGCAGAAAGATCAGTCACAACTTCATTTTTGTGTAATATAAAATGCCATGCCACATTCAGTGAAATATTCTCCCCAAATACTCTTACTCTTTGTCACTCTGATCCACTGCCCTCCTGCTAGTTTAAGTCCATACCCAATACACCCTGCACTGCAAAAATGCATATGCAAAAGCAAAACAAAAAACTTTAAATCAGAGTTGTGTTGCTTGTATTCAGCAAAAAAAAAAAATCTGCCAAAGGGGTAAGCAAAATTTACTTGACAAGATTTCGTAAAGTAAGCTAAATAATCATAAATACAAATTTTAGATAAGTCAATAATTCTTACAATAAGGAAAACTAGATTTAACATCATGATTTTAGTAATTTACGCATTTATTTCATTTTTTGCAGCGTGAATCTCTAAGCTCACTAAGGGCTCGTTTATACTTCACACTCAAAACGTGTACGTGCCCACATCATGGCTGCCACGCGTTCCCAGCATTCATTTCATGCGTCCTCTGAGCAGGTCCTCAGAAATTAACGCAACACATGCGCGAGTTGTAGTACCAGCAAAAAGTGGGGGGGCCCAGTGTGATAAAAGTTGGAATGTGATATCAGAGTCTCTGTTTACTATCTGCATGTGACAGAAAGCCTCTATGCGGATCATACAGGATTGATGTGTGCGCTTCGATGTTTGATGAATGGTTCAATGTGGTGAAGCAAAATGCCGACATACAGATGCATTCGTGGCGCCTTTATATTCAAACGTCCATATTTCTGATCGTAATGAGACGATACATTTTTAAAGTCTCTCATACCATCTTTTGTGCCGTCTTTTTTTTCTGCGGCATCCTCCTGACCCGACAGCAGCGGGAAACAGCAATAGATCACCACACAGAACACATTAAATGTATGATATTTCAATTCTCTGCACATTTAGAATCCTTAGATTTATACTTGATATCACTTTCATGATGAAATGCATTAAAGTATGTATGTTACATTTTACAGATAAATCGTTAATTTCGTTTAAATAATGAATACTGTTAATAATTACACACATGGTGGTGACACAGTGGCAGAGTGGTAGCACTGCTGTCTCACAGGGAGTCACATCGCTGGTTTTCTCTGCTTGGATTCCTGTGCTCTGGTTTCCTTCCAAAGATATGCAGATTTGGGGATTTGGTGCCGCTAAAATGACTCCAGTGTATGAGTGTGTTGTATTCATCTTGGGATGAGCTGAGGCCCCGTCCAGGGATTGTTTCTGCCTAGTGCCCAATGCTTGCTGGAGTGGACACATCCCTGGATTGATGGATTTAAACATTAAACATCCTTTTCAAAGATATTGTGGTAAGGTGTCATCGGAATTTAATGGGTGTTCCAGGCAATTCACAACACAGAGAATCCGAACCTGTTCTGACCATGGTAATATCTCGTACTGCCACCTGCTGGATTCCTCCAGATTTGTGTAAAGTACGCACACAAGTATAAACAGTAAAACGCTTGCGTAGCAGGAGCATCCACTGGAGCATGAGTTGCGTCGCGTGAAGTATAACCCCGACCTAAGTTGGTGGCAGGGACCCCACTATAGGGTTATTTTTCCAGACAATCCCTGGAACTACTCTCTGGAAGTCCTTATGACTTCCTCCCAGAACTCCTCTGACAGCCCCAGGTCTCCTAGCATTATTGAACCACAATGCTAATATAAAAAACAGTCTACTTTAGTGCTCCTGGTATTGTCTGTCCCACGTAACAGCGCACAGTGCTGCAGGTTGTCCAGGATTTCACTCAGTTCTATAATTTGAATGTTTGTAGAAGTCCTTCCAGACTTCTCCTTCTTTACCACATTCAGGTCAGAGAATATGGCTTCTTTAGTGGTGGGTCACCTGCCTTTCAGAGTCCTGGGGAAAACACTGCATTCAGCCTGTAATACTTTTGCCAGATCACTTCACTCTGTTTTAGAGGGCATACTGCCCCAGTTGACAGTGTATCCAGACTACTCATATCGTATGTCTTCCCTGTCACAGAATAAGAGTGATAACACATTACAGGTACATGTTGATTACCACATGCAAGTTAGAATTTCACTGTACTTTGCATGTGTGACAATAACAATCCTATAAACCGATATGGACTGTGACTGTTCCAGTTTCCATTTCTTCTCCTTAATATCTCTGTATAAACACCATGTGTGACTTTTCACATTCTACCCATATTTATGTTGATTTTGTCTTTGAGCCCATGTCCAGTGTAAGTGTGATTGTGACTGTATGTGTGAATGGACCTTGCAATGGATTATTAGTTCACAGATCTGGAAATGTCATAGACAGTAGTGACGTGCCCAGCAGGGCACTGGGACTACAGTGGTGACCTGTGCTGTCTCTGCATTAGAGGCAGATGGAGCACTGCTCTTGAATGTATTCCCAGCAGAGGACACTGATTTGCTCAAATTAAGTAAGTAGGAATCTCATCTCAATAATTTAATGTATTGCTAAAATATTTATTTGAAAACTCAGCTTAGTTGTAACAACATAATTTTTCCAGTTTTGAGAAATGTACTGGTGTCTCTAGCCTATTTCTAGGTTGCTTAGGTATGTGCTTACCTTTGTATTTGTGCATTCTGAACTTTTCAGCTTATCCTTGAAGCTTGAAAGACAGAAACTGTTTATGCGACCATTTGAATTTTCTGTGATGCGATTTAAAGACTGCAAGAACTTTTTATATTGCAGTGCATTGAAATAGTTGTCATCAACATTATTATGAATCTTGTGGATTATTTAAGTGCATTTTCAATTTACCACTTTGCCCAATAAAAGCTACATAGTAAATGTTTGGGACCAAAATCACTGTGAAACATTAGTAATCATTCAAGAAACAAATGTAAAAAAAAGATTATTTATTCAGGTGTGGTTTAACAAGAAATCCTGACTAACTGCTAGCAAAAAAGGATTGTTCTGCTTTCTGTGCCTTCTTTTTTGACAGTGATCCGTCTATGTTGAAATATCTTTTAGTACTTTCCTTTGGTGGTTGTTTTATATGACAAAATAATATGTTCATAGATATTCATTTTGCAAGATTTTGTTTTGTCAATTTTGGCAGAAATTTCATATGATTTTATGAACTGAAATTGATCTCACTGCCTTACGTCATGTCTGTCTCTAATACAGTAAAACAAGCAACTTGTGCTGAAACAAGCTATTCTACTAGAGAATGTCTGAGCAGGTGAACAAATATTAAATAAGTATACTTTTCAGACATTATATCAAATATCCATCTTCACACATTCTTAACCATTCAGGGATTAGGGAGTGGAGGATAGCATGTCTTAGCAGCACCAAAGACTTTGGGACTTCGGGTTGGTACTTTAAACTTTTTTCTTTATGGTATGTCTTTGTTGATCTTTTCAGTTAACAGTGTACAATATAATCCCTGCCTAACACTCAATGACAATGAAGTAAGATTTGGGATAAGCATAATATATACAGTGCATCCAGAAAGTATTCACAGCGCATCACTTTTTCCACATTTTGTTATGTTACAGCCTTATTCCAAAATGGATTAAATTCATTTTTTTCCTCTGAATTCTACACACAACACCCCATAATGACAACGTGAAAAAGTTTACTTGAGGTTTTTGCAAATTAATTAAAAATAAAAAAAAACTGAGAAATCACACATACATAAGTATTCACAGCCTTTGCTCAATACTTTGTTGATGCACCTTTGGCAGTAATTACAGCCTGAAGTCTTTTTGAATATGATGCCACAAGCTTGGCACACCTATCCTTGGCCAGTTTCGCCCATTCCTCGCAGCACCTCTCAAGCTCCATCAGGTTGGATGGGAAGCGTCGGTGCACAGCCATTTTAAGATCTCTCCAGAGATGTTCAATCGGATTCAAGTCTGGGCTCTGGTTGGGCCACTCAAGGACATTCACAGAGTTGTCCTGAAGCCACTCCTTTGATATCTTGGCTGTGTGCTTAGGGTCCTTGTCCTGCTGAAAGATGAACCATCACCCCAGTCTGAGGTCAAGAGCGCTCTGGAGCAGGTTTTCATCCAGGATGTCTCTGTACATTGCTGCAGTCATCTTTCCCTTTATCCTGACTAGTCTCCCAGTTCCTGCCGCTGAAAAACATCCCCACAGCATGATGCTGCCACCACCATGCTTCACTGTAGGGATGGTATTGGCCTGGTGATGAGCAGTGCCTGGTTTCCTCCAAACGTGATGCCTGACATTCACACCAAAGAGTTCAATCTTTGTCTCATCAGACCAGAGAAATTTGTTTCTCATGGTCTGAGAGTGCTTCAGGTGCCTTTTGGCAAACTCCAGGTGGGCTGCCATGTGCCTTTTACTAAGGAGTGGCTTCCGTCTGGCCACTCTACCATACAGGCCTGATTGGTGGATTGCTGCAGAGATGGTTGTCCTTCTGGAAGGTTCTCCTCTCTCCACAGAGGACCTCTGGAGCTCTGACAGAGTGACCATCGGGTTCTTGGTCACCTCCCTGACTAAGGCCCTTCTCCCCCGATCTCTCAGTTTAGATGGCCGGCCAGCTCTAGGAAGAGACCTGGTGGTTTCGAACTTCTTCCACTTACGGATGATGGAGGCCACTGTGCTCATTGGGACCTTCAAAGCAGCAGAAATTTTTCTGTTACCTTCCCCAGATTTGTGCCTTGAGACAATCTTGTCTCGGAGGTCTACAGACAATTCCTTTGACTTCATGCTTGGTTTGTGCTCTGACATGAACTGTGAACTGTGGGACCTTATATAGACAGGTGTGTGCATTTCCAAATCATGTCCAATCAACTGAATTTACCACAGGTGGACTCCAATTAAGCTGCAGAAACATCTCAAGGATGATCAGGGGAAACAGGATGCACCTGAGCTCAATTTTGAGCTTCATGGCAAAGGCTGTGAATACTTATGTACATGTGATTTCTTTTTATTTATTTTTAATAAATTTGCAAAAACCTCAAGTAAACTTTTTTCACGTTGTCATTATGGGGTGTTGTGTGTAGAATTCTGAGGAAAAAAATGAATTTAATCCATTTTGGAATAAGGCTGTAACATAACAAAATATGGAAAAAGTGATGCACTGTATATAGTGTATATCTACAGGTATATAGTTAAAGGAAAGAGAAGGATCTTTATCTGGAATAAGCACTTTCATTTTTGGAGTTGTGACCTCAGAATTTTGACTAAAACATTCTTAATATTTACAGTCAGGACCATAAAGGGTTCTGACCACCATCTGACCCCCCACTTTTAAAATGAAGGCCATTTGGAAAAAACACATTTTTGGTACTGTTTCTGCACATAACTTCTGGACATGCAAAGACTACTGAATGAAATCTTAGGGGGACATAGCTAGACACCTGCTGAATCAATTAAGTGTAAGCCCTTATAGGGCCAGAATTTTTTTCAGTCACTACCATAAAGGGGTCTGACCCACATACTGTATATACTTAATAATTCATTTTTTTCCGACAGTGATATTACTTTGTTTATCCCATTTCTTTCACTTATATCTGTCAATATGTTTCTTAATATTTAAAAAATATAGCAATTAAATGCACAATGGATTCTTTTGGAAGATCAAAGTCCAGATATTGCTTTTCAACTTAAACGACAATCTATATATATAAAAGTCAATGTGTGTATGTATGTTCCAGCATCACGTCCGAACGGCTGGAGCGATTTTCATGAAACTTGGTACACATGTTTCGCAATGGTCGACTAAAAATACTGTAGGGTGAAATCAGCCGTAACCCACCTCCTTCTGGGTAGGGCGGGGGGTGATCTTGCAGTCTTGTATGCATGTTATCATTCAGTTGACACTCAGAACGACCACCAGAGGGCGAACTAGAGGCAACTCATTCTTTATGTTTGAGTGCCGCCACGCCCCTGTTGCTTTTAAAATTAAATAGAGTTCTACGCGTGGAAGTGTGTGTGTGTGTCTGTCCGGCCTGGAAGTGACACGTAGAGTTGGGGTGAGGGCTCCAGCTCCGAGGATACGCAAGCGAGGCTAGCACACCGGCAAAAGAAAACCACCAGCTGCTAATGCACAAACGATGCGAGCACTGTGGCAACATGAATCCTTCTACCAGAGAGATGTCCAGAGTAGTTCTGATGATTTAAATACTGTACTTTCTAGGATCCCGTACTTTTAACAGCACGGGCTTACACAGTTAGTATATACCAGGCGACTGCCAGCATTCTTTATTTTTGAGCAGCACCGCACCCCTGTTCTTTTTCAAATTAAATACAGTTGGCCGGTTCCAAGCGTCAACTAGATGATAACATACATACA
Organism: Polypterus bichir lapradei; assembly: GCA_026402145.1. NCBI lineage: Eukaryota > Metazoa > Chordata > Cladistia > Polypteriformes > Polypteridae > Polypterus > Polypterus bichir. The sequence goes on from JANRMT010062794.1 coordinate 4,238,713, forward strand.
AGACCGCAAGACAAGAACATTAGTGAGTCTTCATTGTTTATTAATTTATGTTTATTTTTAAATTTGTGTTTTTTTTTAAATTATGTTTTTCTCAAACAATTAAATAAAAAAAAAATGCTGGGTATTTCAGCTAGTTTCCTGTAAGAGTTGCATTTTCTATGACAACAAGTCATAAGGACAAACTCTTCAAAAAGTTGGAAGTTACTTAACTAATCCTGTCTTCTCACATGGGTAACTGTATGTTGCTTTCTCAAGTCCATCTTTATGTAAAAATGTCAAAGTTCAAACTGAGAAAACTGCAATTCAAGAAACTCACCGGTACATAACATCACTTCACAGTTCTGGAACTCCGGGATGCACCTCTTCAACCTTACCGACTTCATAATCTCAACTTCTGCCGTCTTTCTCCAGTCTAAACCTGCGTCTGGAAAGACATTTCTCTCAATAAATGTTAAACTCATGTTTATTGCACCATACCTTGATCTTTATGCTGTGTTTCATTTACAATAAATATATACACACACACAAACACAGTTATGTCCATATGTTTTTGGACAATGGCAAGATTTTTATAATTTTGGCTCTGTACACCAACACAATACATTTGAAATAAAGTAATCATTATGTGATTGAAGTGTAGACTTTCAGCTTTAATCTAAGGGGTTTACCAAAAATATTGTATGAGCCGTTTAGGAAGGACATTTTTATACATGGTCCCTCTATTTTTAGGGGCTCAAAAGTATTTAGACATTTGACTGACAAGCTGTCCCATAGCCAGGTTGGAGCAGTTCCTTCACTATTTTATTAACTATTAAGCAGCTAAAAAGACTCAAAATAATTTCAAGTGTGGAATTTGCATTTGGAAGCTGTCACTGTAAATTCTCAATATGAGTTCCAAAGAGCCATTTGTACAAATAAAGAGTACCACCATATATGTATATATAGTGAAATCAGCGGTGAAATAGGCAGAGAAAACAGAAGTGGGCTCCAGGAGACACCCCATTTAATTAATGTCCATGTAGAAAAGAAATAAAAGGAGATGCTGAGCAGGGTGCAGGGTAGGTTTTACAGCTCCTGTCTGTTGTGTGTTCTTTAAAAGTTATGGCTAGAATAAATGGTCACTTCCTGTGTGGATACCAGTTTTAAAGTAGAAGAAGTAAAAGGAGCTGGGCTAATGACATCTGGACCAAAAATTACATCATCATTCTTCTTATCCACTCCAAAGAAAAGGGAAACTGTGTTAGTGGCAGTGTCACACCCAAAACCTTCCTTGTATTCTTAAATAAACCACTACCTTTGAAACATACCTGATGCTCATGTTTGTCACATGGTCTCCCCTCCTTCGGCTCATTTCTACAGAAAGGAGCAGACCGGTTTGAGAGATCATGGATTTGGAACAATACATCAGCACTGGCATGGAACAAGGCCTTGCAGTGGACCACTGTGAGATGATATCCCTGTAGGTCCAGGAACTTGCAAATCGAGGATTACTTACTTTGTGAGTAGCCATCCACTGTAGAGACATTCTGACTTAATACACTGCCAAATTGCCCCCAGAAGTATTAATTTGGAGTACAAAAGGAAAAAAGAAAGTGCATAGGCATGGAAGTTATAGGATCTTTTTAAGACTGCTAGATGCAGCCTCTGCTATGAGATTCCAGACCAAGTGGTTAGGGACTGACTTCTGTAACAGATCTGTTAAAGGTGTAGACCTTTTGTAGAAGGTAGGTACTACCTGTCTAGTTCTAAAAAAACATTTACTTTTTTACTCGTTTAGAATTGTCCAAAATGTTTCCAGGGCAAGATCCAACCTGCGAATGTTGCAATCAAGTTCTAACCTCACTGGACCACATGTTTTGGCTGTGCACCAAATTAACATCATTCTGGACCACAATTTTTAAATGCCTTTCAGACAGCCTTGGTGTCCCAATCCCTCCTAATCCACTAACAGCTGTGTTTGGTGTACTCCCAGATGGGTTTAAAATGGAGAAAGACAAACAAGCTGTGATTGCCTCTACTACACTACTGGCATATAGACTTATCTTGCTCAACTGGAAGAATCCTAACTCACCTATTCTTAGTCAGTGGGTAACTGATGCTATATACTATTTGAAACTGGAAAAAATCTAATTCTAACTTAGAGGATCTGATGGAAACTTTTTCAAAACCTGGCAGGATCTAATCAATAACATTTCAGAATAAGCATTTAAATTGAGGAAGCAGGTTCTCTCCCCTCTTTTATTCCATTTATCTTTATTCACTTATTAATTTATCTATTTAAATATTTTTACTAGCATAAAGTTTTACACAGCTGGCCTAGCTCTCCTTTTCAGGGGTGGGGGTTGATTTATTTTGAACTTTTTTTTTTGTAAAACCTGAGTTATTTGTATAGAATGTTATTTGATTTTAATAAAACCAATACAATTAAAAAACAAAAGCTTTTACTTGTCTTTTCGTGCATTGCCTAGGTCAGCCTTGATGGTCGCTATATTGGTCCACTGTGGCTTGATTTGACCCTAACTCATTATTTAGTCTAAATACTCGGCTTGTATTAAGCAGAAATAGCGTTTTTTTTTTGGTAGATATGGAGGCCTGTGGCTGAAAAGTAGTGGCCATGTGTTCCTCTCATGTGCTGGAAATAAGCAGCACTATAGGCATTATGAGGCTGAAGCAGTCAGTCCACAAAATGCTAGAAGGTTGTCGTGGTAGTTATGCTGCCGGAATCCAAAAGTGCTATGATTAATTGCCTGTATACTACTGCAGTAACTGAATAAAATGAAAGAAAGGGATCAGACACCACCATCCCACAGTACTGTTTTCTTTAGTTCCATCTGCTTTTCCAGATGTGGACACTGTGAAAGATAGTGGGCACTATCAAGCCTGAAACTCCACACACAACTGACACATACACGGTCAAGGGGTCAAACAATACAGAATGCAAATGGATAGTGAATCCTTCCTGTTCTTTCTTCTTCTAACTCCTCTTCATCCCGGAAGTGTTGTCCTCTGCCTCCCAACTCTGACTCCCTGATGTAAGACAGAGCGGTTGTCTTTAAACCAGATCCCGGGAGTACTTCTGGTATCTGCCCACAATCCGATAGAAATACTTCTGGGTCAGGTAGAAACCTTCCCAGCATGCCCTTGGATTGAAAAGCAGGGGCAGAGACACAAAAATGCTGCCCTCCACTGTAAAGGGGGAGTATAGGCTCTGGGAAGGCCAACTCCTCCGATCCCTTCACCTTTATGGCCTTCCTTCCTAGCAAGCGACTAGTTCTTGATCTGGTTGAGATGCCAGACAATCCCAGACGACACTTATAACACTTAATACTAACATGTCCATGACTGCTGCATTTGTCTTATAGGTTGAGGAGATATTTCTTTAGGACAATAGGCTGATTTGTTTCAATGCAAAGGTTCACTTTGAAAAGATCATGTTTAGTCACACTTCTTTTTTTTTTTGTTTTTATCCCAGTCAAGTGTGTTCCAATGCTTCTTTATGATCCCAACTAACTCTTCCTTGATAGATTGTCCTGACAAGAGACTCGGGTAATACATTAATCAAATAATTTCAGGCTCCAATTTACATGACATGTGCACTGAAATTTTTATCACATCTCAGCCAGTGCATTCTCTCTCTATTATAAAAAAAAATCCTGGAGAGAAACAGTAGGGCGAGGAGACGAGACACTTAAAAGACCCACAAGACTAAAGAGATTGGCCACGGAGCGTCTCGCAGTGACCTTAAACATGAGACTTTGTGCCAAGAGATTGACCCATGACCGTCTCACGATGATGTAGAACGTGAGATTCTTGCAAGACACACCCTACTTACAACCAAATAAGAGCACGGACAGCAACACTCTCAGTCGTGGTTTGGCTTTGAGCACACACAGATCCAGGGCTCTCAGTGCATATAAAGCGCATAAGGACAATACATTATAAATGTAACGTTGACGACTAAGTGAAGAAGAAAGCAGCAGATTAAAGAGCCTCAAAAGCGTTGGAGAGACAAAAAAGAAAAAGAATAATCTACGTAGGTGCAAATTCAGAAAATAAGGAAAGTAACAAGTGGAACTGAAAAAAGCACGTGCAATCCGGAGGTTGGCGCTATAAATATGCAGAGCAGGTTAGAGATTATGAAAGCAGTGGAATTCGAAAGGCTCAAAAAAAAAAGTTGGTGCGATACACATGTGGAGAAAGTTAAAGAATATGAAAGTAGGAAAATTAGAAAGTATAAAAAAAAGAAAGTAAAGATTGCAGTAGCGCAAACAAACTGAAATTATTACTTAAAAAAGGGAAAATAATCACCATGGACCAGATGTCATTGAAACAAAAGCAGGATAAAGCGAGCTTAGAAATAAAAGACAGAGTAGAAAACAAAGTAAAACGTCATAAACAGGTTAAAAAACAAGGGGGCCAAACACATGCAGAGCAGGTTAGAGATGATGAAAACTGAAATTCAAAAGACTCAAAAAAAACATCAAAATAAAGAAAGTAAAAATCGCAAAAAAATGCTTCTTTAATTCGTCAGCAGCTTCAAAGTTTACAAACATTCTAAGCAACCAGTCCATTTGTAGTGCCTACTACAATAGCGAGGAAATTGTAAATACTGTAGTAAGGTGGAAAATTTTAATACTAAAGTGAGAGCTGCTGCTGACATAGTCACTCCTGAAAAGACAGTTAAAAAATCTTCTAGCACTATTATACCATTAAAGACTCAAAGAGTGTCTGATCTAAAAAGAAGAGAGCCAGAGAGCTGAGCATAAATGGAGAAAAACTAAACTGATTATCCACTATGAGATACTGAAGGCTAAAATAACAGAATACAACAACATAGTCCATCTTGAGAGGCGGTGTTATTTCTCTAGAATTATAAATAACAATGTTAGTAATCCCAGAGTCTTATTCTCTACGATTGATCATCTGCTAAACCCAGGTCACTCAATGGAATGCCTCCAAAAAACTTCCAGTGAAACTTGCTTGCTGTATTTTTTAATCAAGAAATTAATGATATTAGAAATAATATAGTACATCTCCCCAATACTGATCCTCTTAAACCCCGGTATTCCATTTAAAACATATTAAATTCCTTCACCAGGATAGATTTACCTGATTTACTGTATATTAAATAATTTCTCAGCTGAGACCCTCCACCTGCGTCCTTGACCCAATACCAACAAGTTTTTTCAAAGAAGTATCGGGTGTGCTAATTGATAGAATTCTTGACATAGTAAACTCGTCATTAGATACGGGGGTCTTCTCAGACTGTCTTAAGACTGCTGTTGTTAAACCCCTGCTCAAGAAAAATAATATTGATTCCTCTGCTTTTGAAAATTTTAGACCTATTTCTAACCTGCCTTTCTTAAGTAAAATCCTAGAGAAGGCAGTCATTAGGCAGCTAAATGACCATCTCAATAAACATGCTATTCTTGATAAGTTTCAGTCGGGTTTCAGAACAAATCACAGTACAGAAACTGCACTCGTTAAAGCAGTAGTAAATGACTAGCGGGTAAATGCAGACAGAGGCCGTTTATCTGTTCTCATCCTCTTGGATCTGAGTGCCGCATTTCATACCATTGACAACAATATTCTTAGAAATCGCCTTAGTCAATGGGTGGGCCTCTCTGGCAGCATCTTAAATTGGTTTGAGTCCTACCTGGCAGATAGAAAACTTTTTGTTAGTTGTGGTAATTATACTTCGAAGACACATGATATTCTATATGGTGTTCCACAAGGCTCTATCCTGGGTCTGTTGCTCTTTTCGATTTACAGTGATCCCTCCTCGATCGTGGGGGTTGCGTTCCAGAACCCCCTGCGAAAAGTGAAAATCCGCGAAGTAAAAACCATACGTTTATATTGTTATTTTTATATTGTCACGCTTGGGTCACAGATTTGCACAGAAACACAGGAGGCTGTAGAGAGAGGGACACTGCAAACAAACATTTGTCTCTTTTTCAAAAGTTTAAACTGTGCTCCATGACAAGACAGAGATAATAGTCCCGTCTCACAATTAAAAGAATTAAAACATATCTTCCTCTTCAAAGGAGTGCACGTCAGAAGCAGAGAATGTCAGAGAGAGAGAGACAGAGCGAGAAAAGCAAACAATAAAAAATCAATAGGTGCTTTTAAGTATGCGAAGCACCGCCCGACAAAGCAACTGTAAGGAAGGGAGCAATGTGAAGGTAGTTTTTCAGCATTTTTTAGAGGAGCATCCGTATCCTCTAGGCCAGTGTGCAAACAGCCCCTCTGCTCACACCCCCTCTGTAAGGAGCAGAAAATGTCAGAGAGAGAGAGAGAGAGAGAAAAGCAAAGAATCAAAAATCAATAGGTGCCTTTCGGGCTTTTAAGTATGCAAAAGCACCGCGCGGGAAGCATATCATATAATATTCAGGAGTTTTATTTAATACATAATACCTGCTCTGATTGGGTAGCTTCTCAGCCATCCGCCAATAGCGTCCCTTGTATGAAATCAACTGGGCAAACCAACTGAGGAAGCATGTACCATAAATTAAAAGACCCATTGTCCGCAGAAATTCACGAACCAGAGAAAAATCCATGATATATATTTAGATATGCTTACATATAAAATCCGCGATGGAGTGAAGCTGCGAAAGTCGAAGCGCGATATAGTGAGGGATCACTGTACATGCTTCCGTTAGGTCAAATTAACTCGGGGCATAACGTGAGCTGCCCTGCGGTGGGCTGGTGCCCTGTCCAGGGTTTGTTTCCTGCCTTGCGCCCTGTGTTGGCTGGGATTGGCTCCAGCAGACCCCGTGACCCTGTAGTTAGGATATAGTGGGTTGGATAATAGATGGATGGATAACGTGAGCTACCACAGCTATGCTGATGACACACAACTGTATTTATCAACAGCACCTGATGACCCCGACTCTCTAAGTTCACTGACACAATGTCTTACTTGTGTATCTGAATGGATGAGTAGTAATTTTCTTAAACTAAATAAGGAGAAAACAGAGATTTTAGTGATTGGCAAAAATAGATACAATGAGGGTATTAGAAATAAACTTGATCCATTAGGATTAAAGATGAAGGTAAAGAGTTTAGGGGTTGACTATTGACTCTGACCTGAATTTTAAATCAAATATTAATCAGATTACTAGGACAGCATTTTTTCACTTAAGAAAAGTAGCAAAAGTTAGACCTCTTATAACATTGCAAGATGCTGAGTTCACGCTTTTGTTTTTAGTTGCCTTGATTACTGTAACGCATTCCTCTCAGGACTACCCAAGAAAGACATCAAACAATTTCAACGAGTGCAGAATGCAGCTGCTAGAATCTTAACTAGGAAAAAAAAATCCGAGCACATCTCTCCAGTTTTGATGTCACTACATCGGTTACCTGTGTCATTTAGAATTGTCTTTAAAATACTGCTTATGGTTTACAAAGTCTTTAAATAATCTCACTCCATCCTATATTTCAGAATGCCTTTCATCTTACACTCCAAATCGTAACCTTAGATCTTCAAATGAGTGTCTGCTTTAATTCCAAGGGCTAAACTTACACCTAAAATCTGGAATATCTTACCGATAGAAATTATCCAGGCTAATACAGTGGAGCACATTAAAAAACTGCTAAAAACGCATTACTTTAACATGGCTTTCTCATAGCTTCATTTTAGCTTAATCTTGACACTCTGTATATGCATTTAATTATCATTATCATTCATGGTGGCTCCAAAATCCGTACTAACCCCTACTTTCTCTTCTGTTCTTTTTCTGGTTTTCTGTGGTGGTGATCTGCGCCACCACCACCTGATCAGAGCACTGTGATGTCCTTGCATTGATGGATTAAAGGCCAGAAGTCCACATGATCGTCATCATCAAGTGCTTCCATGTGAAGCTTGAATACAATGAGGATTGATTGAGATCTTACTTTTATTCTATGTTAATTAATATTGCCTAATTTTATCTTTTTTCTCTTTCTTCATCCTGTAAAGCACTTTGAGCTACATCTTTTGTATGAAAATGTATAATATAAATAAATGTTGTTGTTGTTGGAAGAGAGATGCTTCTTCTATGGAAGAATGAACGTCACCTATCCTGTGGAGAACAGATTTCTAATACAGGAAGAGGAAGGGGTGGGGCTATTGATGTCTGGACTGGAAATGACATTAAAAGTCTTCCAGATTGTTCTCCTCCACTGTAAATGAAATGGAAACTATATTAGTGGCAGTGTCACACCCAAAACCTTCCCTGTATTCTTAGACAAACCACACTGCCTATACTTGTGTGTATTACTGTCTATATATATTTCTGATATTAGAGTGGTTATCTACCAGGTAACGCGTGTGGTTGATTGGCCAGTCAGCAGACCTCCGCCACGTCCTCTCAGTTGCAAGAAACAGATCATAGACATGTTATATAGTACACAACACATGCTTCGCCCTATTTGGGGCTAATCAGGTGTATGCACTTCTGCAAGGGGAAGCAAAAGGTGGCTGTGAAATTCATTCATCTCGTCACTTTTTAATATGACGAATGTGTCATCAAAATAGTGTATACAAAGTTAAGGTGTGAACTGAGTTAGAGCCACTCTTTAAAATTGCTGCATGACCAGGTCAGCTAAGAGTCCTAATAATGGAGATCCCATTGGCATGCCCTCTTTCTGTATGTAGTATTTTCCATTACAATTGAAGTCAGTTTTCTGGAAAAGTGATATTTAATGCTTTAGGTCCTTCGTGGTCAGCGTCTTTTGTGCCAATATGGTGGGGTTGTTGTTTAGTTTTGTTTGCAAAGTCTTTGTGACCAGATGAATTGGAATCACGGTAAACAGTGACACGACATCAAACGAGATCATAATACATTCTTGAGGAACTGCAGCGCCATCTTGGTGCTATAGACAAAAAATTCCGAATCACATTTTTGACTATTTAAAGATGTTTCAGATAAGTTAAAATTTGGCCCAACTGTAAGATGACCACAGGTCTGATAAGAAATACTTCAGACAGAAAGAAAGCATGCAAATGGGATCTCCAATGGATCACAGTGAAAAATTCATTAAAAAGGTAAAAAGTAAAATTCAGGGCCAACATAAAAAGTGCCAGAGAGCTAGCTGAATCATGGCTATCAAATGAAAATGCCATCAAGAAACACTTGGACATGAACCCAGCATATACAAGCTTAAAAAGAAATTTAAGACTTTATGACCAATAAACACCCTCTGACCCCACCTTATTATTCCATCCCCCTTACACCCACCTACCTGCAGTACACCCACCAACCCCAGTTTCCTCATTTGCTATACATTGCCTTTCATTACTGCATGTCTAATCATTTTCTTGTGGTCTCCCTTTGTATGTATATTGTAACATGTGAGTCCCTGTCTTGCACCCCGAAACACGAGGCTGAGTCTCCATACTTTAGCAATACCAGCTTTATTCAGCTTGAAACCGGAACAGCACAGTTATTTATTGTAGCGGGATCTGCCACTCTCCTATAAACAGACACAGCAATCAGGCAGGGTTGTGGTCATGTTAATGGCCAAGTAATACTGTTCCTTGTAGTTGTAATGTTCCTTGCATCACCCATCGACGGCAGGTGCTCATAGCGTGAACGTGAACTTTTCAAATTTGTTTTCATGGCGGCAACCGATACATTATTTTCCATAGACGCAGCGATTGCGCTTCGGAACACTCTTTTGTGTGTCATTCCGTTATTTTTTTCCTTTGCAATAATAACTGATTGATGCCTATATGATAGAAACCATTCCTTTCTACAGCAGCTTGCAGGCTACCTTTCATTTTCCCCTTTTATTCCTTAATGAACAAGAACCAGATTATGGTCCTCATGCCTTTTGTTTTCCTCTTTTACAGTGTGTTTGAGGTGTACGATCTGGCCCTTCTCTGTCATGAGTCTCTGGTTTCCTGTTGTTTGGCTCCTATAAATTAAACAAATAGATACTTGTGTAAAAAGTTAAGGTTTCAGTCCTGGAAAGTATGGTTTAATAGACATTCTAAGGCTAGTATTAGCTGGAAAATAATACAAGGAAAATGTTTTAGGGTCAAGAATTTTCTTTTTCAAGTTCTGGTCAACAACTCTTAGTCACTTGTGAGATAATGAATTAGAAAAGTTTCATCTTCCAGGTCTTCTTTTTTAGGGATAAATGAGTGACTAAACAACCTACAAATCCTTCCCCTGTGTAACCTTATAGACTTTTACTGTAAAACACTCATGTGACTTGTGCATCTGACACTCCCAAATTTTTCTGAGAGTTTTAATTCCTCTAGGAAATATGTCAGGGTGAGTTTTCAAAAAAAAAAGAAAGAAAAACAATGCAAGAGCATAGCAGTCCTCCTTGACCTTAAATTTTTCAAAATATATTTTTACTTGTTTAAATAAAAATACAAATGCTGCAGCATATTTGTATATCTACAGCATTCATACTGATCTTGCATTGCTGTGGGTTCAAGATCTTTCTTCTAAGGTTGTCCTCATCTGATGGCCTTCCTTTGTACATTCATTTTTTTATTATAAACTTAACACATAACAGGATTGTTTTCTTTTTGGAGAAGTACAACGGATGCTTCTCCTCCTCCTCTTATACACACAATATGGTTTGAACAGACACCAGAATGACTAAAAATGAAGAAAATTTAAAAAGAAATGAAAACGTCTGATCTAACAGTCACAGTCACAGTGAGGCATTATGTAGGTGTATTGTTTTTGGTATAAAGGAGCCCCAGCAGTGTTGCTTGACACATTTCTGCTAAATAATTGTCTGGAAGTACTCAAAGTTAGTTTGTCAGAAAGGGAATGTGCAGCATTGTTTATAATGGCACTCAGTTTTGTTTTAATTCTCTCCTTTGCTACAAGGTCCAGAAGGTCCAGAGTACATCCCTGTTCCTGTCCTTTTAATCTCCCTGTTGATTCGGTGAGCATCTCTTTCAGTGATGTTACCAGCCCAGCCCACCACAGCATAGAAAATTGAACTGACATCACAGAGTCATAGAAGATGTGAAGTATGTCACTTCCTACATTAAAGAAATGCAATCTCCTAAGAAAAAATTGCCTGCTCGGCTCTTTCTTATATAGCTCGTCTGTGTTATGAGATGTAAGCAACAAGTAGAAGCTATATCAGCCTTTAAGAGTCAATAATAGTCTTACTGATCTTTAGTAGCTCCTGTTTCTGATCTTCTGTGTTATTTCTTTCTACCTGTTGGCTGTGTACCACTGCAGGGCATATGATATGCACGCCACATGAGTAGAGTTGCTCTTTAGTTGGAAGCAGGAAGTGAATTGTCTGACCCTCTTCTGGTTCTTCTGGTTATTCTGGAGTCCTGGTACAGGTGGCTCTAGGTCCTTCTTTTAGAAGTCTTTGCTCTGGCAGTCTCTTCAACCCTCTTTCTGCTGACTTCCAGTACTCATCTGAGGAAAACAGAGATCATGCTTTCATGTATTTAGAGCCTATGCTAGATGTCACAGGTAGACAGAGATAAGTGCGAGACTATCTACAGAGCAAGAAATCAGAATATTTAGTAATTCAGTCATAGATGCTGAAGCATCCCAAAGGTCTGCATACATTCAGCATGATTAATTAAGGATGATGTCTGCCAAATTCTAAAGAAGTTCAATATAGCTCCTGGTACTGTGAATTTAACTTTTCTAACATAAAGTAATATAAGACATTATTTTCTCACTGTGTTACAGTAGGTGGGTTAGGATTCTTCCAGTTGAGTAAGATAAAGGAAAGTGTAAGCAATGTAGTATAAGATAGCCACAATAAATTGTTCAGCCCTGAAACTGAGTGTTATCCTAAACAGAGCTTTTAGACGTTTAAGGATTATAGGAAATCCAAAACTGCAGGAAAGCAGGAGACAGAGCTGGAGGTGGCAGAGTTAAAGACGCTAAGATTTGCATTGGGTGTGACGAGGATGGATAGGATTAGAAATGAGTACATTAGAGGGTCAGCTCAGGTTGGACGTTTGGGAGACAAAATCAGAGAGGCAAGATTGTGCTGGTTTGGACATGTGCAGAGGAGAGATGCTGAGTATATTGGCAAAAGGATTTTAAAGATAGAGCTGCCAAGAAAGAGGAAAAGAGGAAGGCCTAAGAGGAGATTTATGGATGTGGTGAGAGAGGACATGCAGGTGATTGGTGTAACAGAACAAGATGCAGAGGACAGAAAGATATGGAAGAAGATAATCCGCTGTGGCATCCCCTAACGGGAGCAGGTAAAAGAAGAAGAAGAAGGAAATTTGAAACTGTCTGTTAAATTTTATTCTAGTTTTTAATTAAATATACAGTGGCCTCAAAGAGCAAACAGCTGAAATTGAAAAAATAACAACAACAGGTGATATAAGAAAAATACAGTGGGTGTCAGCATTATGAGGTGATGCACACCACCTCCTTTAATTTTCTGCCACTTGCACTTTGGGACACTACATTAATAAAACTTTTCACAGAAATTGAAGAGTAGTTATATATATATATATATGACAGCAACACTCATCACTCACAACAGTGACAAAACAATTACATTGACAATCATGTTACGTTATTTTCAAAATGTTTCCTTTTCTTTTTCATTGCTTCTTTAACACACTACTTCTCCGCTGCGAAGCGCAGGTATTTTGCTAGTATAATATATTATTCAACCTTAAGCTGATCACTGAAGTTTACACATCTTCCAGAGTTTGTATGGGTTTCCTTCAGGCCCTTGGGATTCCTCTTAAATGACATTATTGTGTATATTCAGGGTAGCATGAGTGACTGTTGTACAGTACATAGGGTGCATTACTGCATTACACCTGACAGCCCTGGAATACAGTCTAATTCTAAGTAATCAGGCAGACGAGGAATCAAGTTTAGAAAAGACATAGTTAGACAAATAGATCTATTATTATTTATTATAATAATCTATTATTATTTAATTATCTATTATACAATAGATAAATAATAGATAGATAGGCCACATGCCTGTACTGGCTGACGAAAGTGACTGCATGTGTAAGTGTATTTATGCATGTGTGAGTGTGCATGAGTATGGACTATTGTACCAGTAAGATTTGGTTCTTGACTTGTCTCCACAACTATGCACTGGAAAATAGAGGATTAGAAAAGGGATTCTTGGAAACAAAATTAGCAACATTATTGTATCCCGCAAAATGTGATGACATCACTAATGCAGAATGCAATGTGGTCTCACTGATGCCCGCAAGTTGCCTGGCTCTGCACAGCAAAGAATCCTGTAGAAAAGCAATTTTATATATTCAATATGAGGACGATTATTGGGACTTTCATTCAAGTTCAAAATTAGAGGCATTTTCTGTCAGCTAGCATGTGGTAGACATCCATCACCTCCAAGTTTCAGAAAAAGTGCACGGCACTAAATATATCTGTCAGCTGGAAAAGCTCTTTGTCCAGAATGCAGCTTTTCAGAAAATTTTAGCTTAATTAAAAGTGCATTTATAGATGGAGGTTTATATTATGAAAGTCAGTTTTATAACAGTCCCTTTATTATTTTAACACTACTTTCAGCATTGTTACGCTATACATCACAAGAAGCCACAGAGACTTTCCAGCACAGGAAAAAGTTTGGTCAGGCCATAAATATACATTTTCCCCCCAAAAAGCTTCTGATCGCTGGGCTCTGGTGGGCTGGTATTTCAAGAATCTGTATATTTATTGCTTGACATTTTTGTTTTGGCTGAGTAGGAAAATGGGTCCTTTCTGTGACTCTGGTTTCTTGTTTGATATTAAATATTACCTTCGAAAAAATGTTCTCTGTATTCAAAGCTGCAAACACTCAATAAGCAATGACAATGCTGATTTTCCTTTTTTATTCCATTTCAGTCAATTACGTTCAAAAGGTTCACTTCAATTAAGTTTGTGAAAAAGCATCAAAGTACAATAACGGCTTACCATGCAGAGAAAGTCTCTGATACTGTATTACAGCAGGTAGTAAAAAATATCAATATATATTTATTTTCCAAACCCACCTAGTCAAGTACAGGATGGAACAGAGACAGAGCCTTTTGCTGTTTTTTAATAAATACAATGACTGCTTTACTTCAACTCCAACTTTCAATGTCTTATTTATGAAATGAGGGATACTTCACAAAAGCTGATATTTCAGAAGTTTAGAGAACAGATACTCAAGTGTCTGCCTGATCAAAGTATTGCTGTGTGTTTGACACGTTAAAAATATACAAGCACTTGACTTCTGCTATGAAGTAGGTTAATGATCATAAAGATTATTTTATTTTACATATCTTTTTTTGGAACTCAGCTTTTTCAATAGGTTCTTAATGCTTGCTTTCTAAGGATAATATGCATCCATGCCTACACATTTCCCCTTGAAAACCCATGAAGCTTAAAATGCATTTGTCTGCATCACTTCTTCAGTGAAGAAAACAAAATCTTTAATTGAAAAAGGCAAATATTGATTCAGTCTGTCAATACCAGCTTTACATAGAAGGGACTGGGTCTATTGAAGTGACTGTCATGGTGCAGAACTCTCAACTGTCATTTCAAAATTCTAAGCCCATTTCATTGCTAACCCCTCCCAGATAGGATTTTAAAAATATTTTGCCATATAATGTATGCATTGTTCTGGGTGCTCCGGTTTCCTCCCACAGTCCAAAGACATGCAGGTTAGGTGCATTGGCGATCCTAAATTGTCCCTAGTGTGGGTGTGTTTGTGTGTGTGCGCCCAACGGTGGGTTGGCGCCTTGCCCAGGGTTTGTTTCCTGCCTTGTGCCCTGTGTTGGCTGGGATTGGCTCCAGCTGACCCCTGTGACCCTGTAGTTAGGATATAGTGGGTTGGATGATGGATGGATGTATGCATTGTTTTGAATTAAACTTTGTCTTTAACTTTCTTTTTTAAATAAACAAGTAGTTATAGTAATATAATATCAATCTATCAGTTCTTCCATCCATCAGTTCCTCTTTTATATCTGTGTTACCCTGAATCATCTTAGGGTGCAAGGCATGAATCTCTGGACTGGATGCCAGTCCATTGTAGGGTGAACACACACACACGCACCACATATGAGCCAATTTAGCATAACCAGGCCACCTAACTCACATAATATAATATAATATAATATAATATAACCAGTAATGGCATACTGCACAATAATGTGCAGTGAATACACTTGACTTATAATTTTCAACCTCTTTCTCTGTACGTTTAGCATTCATTTCCTCAGAGGCTGATGCACTTGCTGCTTCCTGAGCAGCTCTTGTTTTCTCCACTTTAGTGACCCGCTTCCTCTCTTCTTCCGTCGACATCTTTTTGCATTAAAACTGATTGTCAGTTTTTGTGTTGCGATTACTTAGTACGTTTTTCCTTAATTTTTCACTTAAGCTGGCACTTAAGTCTTCTATCTGCCTCAAGAATGATTTAAGGTATGATGAGGAAGAGGAAGTGATGGCAAAAGTAGGAGGGATGAGAACGGCGCCTGTACGCATACGCCGCATGGCCACCCTGCTGGCCGCTGCCGAGAGTTGATTCTACAATAAAATAAAATAAAAATAAAAAGTGGAATAAAAATCATCACCCGAAAACAGACAGTAGAGGTTACGTAGTATATGTGTACCAAATCTCAGGTCAATAATTCAAACAGTTTGCAAGTTACAGGTGATTTAAATCCTGGACAAACAAATGAACAGCCATGATAGTGTATTATAAAAGAAGATATAAAAAAATATTATAATACTTTCGTAGCCTGGATGCCAGTGATTTGCAAGGCACATCCATGCATGTGTCCTCTCACTCAGAACCAGATTAGAGTCGTCAGTTATCATAATGCACAAGCATAAAAAGTAACAACTGCACAGTCAGTGGCCATGAACTGAACCCAGGCCTCTGCAGCTGTGAGGTGATAGAACTAACCACCACTTTAATGGCAGCAAACTTATTTGAAATTAATTAAGAGACTCTGAGGATGGGAAGTGAGCATACATTTACAGCTAATTTGTTCTTTTACTAAACAATGTTAGGGTTTCAGGAAACCAAAGTTAAATATTAAATATAATGCAGAAGTAAACCTTTACATAATTGTTAATGTTTCCAAAAGAATTGCAATAGTTATGAATTATAAGCAAAAACAAAAAATGGCATTTTAAGCCTTTGTGCACCTCCAGCATGTTGACTAGAAACCAAACACTGGAAAAGTGTTTTTGCTGCCATCTTTTGGCTGTAGTGTGTATTGTGACTGCAACAAATTTGTTGCAGTGTGATCATTTTCCGCATTCTCATAAAGATTTATTTTCTTTATTAACTGATTTATTTGGCTGACATCTTTATCCAAGGTGACATACAAAATTTGAGATTCAATTGGTTACGTTTCTTTAGCTTTTCTAATTGGAGCACAGGCAGGTGACGTCACTTGCTCCTGGTCACACAGCATCAGAATAAGATAGATAGATAGATAGATAGATAGATAGATAGATAGATAGATAGATAGATAGATAGATAGATA
>JANRMT010062794.1:4262984-4330541 GCA_026402145.1 Polypterus bichir lapradei
GAAAGAAAGAAAGAAAGAAAGAAAGAAAGAAAGAAAGAAAGAAAGAAAATCCACTCATGTCATGGCAGTGAGATCATTGACATGCATGCTTACTGTCTAGGAATCATGCCTAATGCCACAAAGTAAATAGTACCATCTGTGCAGTTTTCAGCATACTCTTTGCTTTACCAGATTGACCCAGGTATGAACCTTAGACTTCTATGATTTAAAAATTGAGCAAAGGGAAAATTCTCAACTAGCCCATTCCAAGCCGTTGCTATGGCTCTTGCCAGATGTTTGTCTGTGAAGGTTCTTTGACTAAACTATTCACATCCATGATAAAGACTTGTCCATTACTGTAAAGCCTTGCAGATTGGTTGCAAATGATATTTCTTAAACAGAAAGTGCTTCACAGTAAACTGATTTACCAAAAAAACAAAAAAAAAATGTGTTGTTATAGTATGTTCCAAGGTGACACACAAAATTTAGTGATCATTTTTATAGCCATCACAATCGAAGTAATCTGCTAAGTTATATTAATTTTGCACATTAAAAGTCACACTGCATTTTATCTCACATAAACTCATTGATACAAAGCTAAACATCATTTCAAAATGCAAAACATTTTTCTGTGCAACTGCATAGGTTATATTGAACTGCTTTAACCCTTTCTGATGAACAGTATTTGCAGAATGTAATAAATTGAGGGTCAAAATCATGGGCAAATCTATTGTTCCTGAAAGAGACGTTCATATGGTCTAGTGAATTACAACTGAAATAACAAATAACAAGCAACAAAATTGTTATAGGTGTAAGGTATAGCGCCCTGCGGTGGACTGGTGTGCCCTGTGGTGGACTGGCACACCCTGCGGTGGTCTGTCGCCCTGCCCGGGGTTTGTTTCCTGCCTTGCGCCCTGTGTTGCTGGGATTGGCTCCAGCAGACACCCTTGACTCTGTAGTTAGGATATAGCAGGTTGAATAATGGATGGATGGATGTAAGGTATAGTACATACAATAATAACAGAAGCGTGAATACACTCAGTTATATGCAGCAATATTGGAGAAAGTGTATGGAAATTCTCTGTAACAAAGGGAGAGCATCTGAGATGAAAGTATAAAAAAAACAAAATGGTAATGTGACCAGCAATGTTGTATAGTGCAGAATCTTGTGGAAATAACTAGAAGGGAGAATGAAAGAACTGCACTGATGAAAGTATGGGGTGAACAAAATGTATTGAGCAGAAAACATGGATATTAGCTAAAAATGAGGGGCATGTGGTGGAAGACAATGGAAAGAAGGCTCCAGTGGGCTAGAAAGGTATGTAGACAAGATGAAAACTGTGAGCTAAGGAAAGTATTAGGGATAGATTTTTCAAGGGAAAATTCTGTTCAATTCTGTTAATTGTTTTTTTTCATATGTGCATTTTGTTTTAGTAATTTGAATCATTGCTATTCTATTATACTATTAAAGAATATATTAGTATATAATACTCTCTGGACTAACAGGTTTGATACGCTACCACCCTGGAGTGGCAGCAAAAATAACCGGAGAGTGGGCAACCAACACTACTTTCCTATAAATCGCCACACAGCAACAATGAAATTACCACATGCAAAAAGGAAATACATCTAAAAATATATTAATAACAGAAAGCAGATGCACATTTACATGTCTGTAGTGTTGCAAATGATTTCCTAATAACCAATAAACATACAACACACATGAAACAAACAAAACAAACACACAGGCAAAAAAAAAACCAAACTGTTCAAACCGTGGTAAATAGTCGGTAAAGTGCCCAGGCAAAAAAACATCTGTTAATGATGTGGTAACTGTATGGAGGAGATGAATGAGAGAGCACCTCAGAAGTGGTTTGCCAGCTATAATCAGGTTATCCTACCAGGATGTCTTCAGACACTCCAGGACCACTCCCAGATGTGCCTCTGATACTGTACAAATTTGGGTTAATATTGTGGTCCCAATGAGGCAAGCCATTTTTTTTGTTGTTGAAATTTCTTCCATGCTGCCAAACTTGTTGCCTTCTTCCTTTACTTTCCTCTAACTGCTGTCTTTTTTAAGGTGATTTCTTTGTAAGATTCCACCCCCTTCTTAGACGATTGTTTTTGTTCGGTCCACTGTGTCCTCAACCACTTTAACAAAGTATTTTAAAATTAAAGAAATATATGGTGTGCTCCCAGCCTATCTCTCTCTCTCTTACACAAGAACAATCAGATAGAAAGAACCTGAACACTCCACCCTCATGCAATGTGTATTCCCATGTTTTATGGTGCAACATAATATTTGCTGATGCAATTAAGTTTAGTCCAAGGAGCAGTGGCATGGACAGGTATGCATCTTCCAGAACAAGTGCATCAGCCTCCTCCTCAGAAGTAATATTCTGAGGAGTAAACCCAATCAGAACCTTCACATTGCTATCATATGCCCGCTCATCTGCTAGAAAAATGTTTACTGTACCACCCCCAGAAGCAGCTCTCCTGGCAATTTAATTTTTTCCCAAAAGATTATTAAGGTAAGGACTGTGTTCCTATGCACACTCACAGGCACCACCAAGAGAGGCAATTTTGCTTGCATGGATGGCTCAGGTTCAGCATGTTAGTCCTTCTAACACTGTGGTCTAGCACTGGATGTTTTGCTGGAAGGATCTTTATTACTTACATTTGACTTTCCTTCCAAAGCTCAGTTCTTTTAATCAGGGAATGGATTTTAGCCAAGGACTGCACTGTAATCACTGTGCCCCTTGGTACTCCTGCATATCGGGGCTTACATGCCCCAAGAATGCACCTTCATATGTCTTTTTTCTGGCAGTCGGGGATTCCACCTAAGACAGAGGGCACAGTATTGGTAGGCAAAATCTCTAACGGGCTGCTTGGGACCTTGCCGTGCTGACATTAATTGTTCTTCCACTTCAGCCTGATAATTGGCCTGTAAAAATGCCACTAGAAAAGTTGAGCAGAATGTATACCAGTCCTTGATGTTATTTTTCTACACCTGCCATCAGTGGCATGCTGGACTACACAAAGATGTGTCCAGGAAACCCATTAACTCGATCTGAGTTAATAGGTGAAGCTCCAGATGCTTTGGACATTTTAAGCAACAAAGACATTCACTCATAATAGCCACATTTTAGTCTATTGTTATGGTGAAGGATGTGCTTGTTGGATAGTTGGGGACTGTAAGAACACCAGAAAATATCAAAAAGGTTTGGGAAGATGTACATGGGAGCCCTCGGCATTCAGCACAATGTTAGTTGGGAGAATCAAACACTTCAGACTAGACTGCTTGCCAAACTCTTCCTCAAGATTTATCCTATCAACCATATTTTAAATAGTGCATAAAATTTTAAGGAATAATTTGGTTACACAACTCAACTTTTATACTCAGTTTATTGAATTAAAATATACTGAACAATTTTTGAGCTTGTTTAGAACAATGTATTGTTAATGGTAGAGGACAACTGGAAAATATTAAAAACAATAATAATACTTTTAGAAACCAGTTCTTGCACTTACCACAGGTCAGAACTAGTATAGATAAGATCTGTTAAAAACAAGTTTGTCCTAGCCAAGGGCTAAAATGAAGAAGCGGAGTCAGAAGGTAAATAAAATATGACCCCCATTAGTCCAAGAAGTGCATCAAGGAAGCACAAGGCCAGCATATATTCAGGCCATTCCATCTGCCCAGAAGCCATGCCAGTCCAGGCACCGATCAGCTTACTAAGACAAAGAACCACCTGGTAGTCTAAGCATATTGAATATTTAGATTCCTAACAGGACACACTGCTACCTATCCAGGTTGTATTGATATTATGTCGCCACACTCATTTGCGTCTTTTTATACACCTTAAATTATTCTATAATGCATCAATATAAGTGCTTGTTTTGGTACTCTGGCTTGTTGTCTAGGGCCACAAATATAAAATAAAAGGGGAGGATGCAGTCAATCCTAAAAGTGACCAGGCTCTTGAAGAGTACATTTTTATGAGTTATGCAATAAAGAGTCTGAAAGTGAGAATTGGGTCACCCCAGGACCCTACCACAATGCAACAGGTGCTCTTTATCTGATCTAACTCAATACAACTCAGATGTCAATGAGCAATGTCATACAACATATCGCCGCTCTCTGGTGTTATGTGTCAAGTCACTAAATTAAGTGAGCATTCATTCTGTCCTTTCAGAAATCACCACATCTTCATTATTAAAACAAAAAGATACTTCTCAAAAAATTAGGGGAACACTTAATCATCACAGTCTAACACCAAGTCAATTAAACTTCAGGAATATCAGTCTGTTCAGTTTAGGAAGGATAGGCAATTGTAAACCAACTTCACCTGCTTTGGTGGATCTAAGCATCATGTCTGCAAGAAACCAAGCACTGCTCCTCACCTGTACAATATAATTCTAACAGTAAAGCACTGTGGTGGCAGCATCATGCTGTAGGAATGTTTTCAGTGGCAGAGACTCGGAGACTAGTCAGGGTCAATGAAAATCTGCATGGAGCTTTAAAGAGGTAATCTTAATGTAAAACCTGCTCCAGAGCCCTCTGGACCCCAGACTGGGCTGAAAGTTCACCTTCCAACAGGACAATCCTTCCACAGGATTGGCTTAGGTGACAACACTGGGAATGTCCTGGGAAGTGCCTGCAGCCCACAGCTGGGTTTTATTCCAATTGAACCTCTCTGGAAAGACCTGGTGAGAAGTTAAGCAAAATGACAACTTCTATTGGCTAACAAGAAAGATTACAATATGCAAGCTTTCGAGGCAACTCAGGCCCTAACCTGAAAGAAGCTGAGGTCTTCTGCAAAAAAGGTCAGAAAATACCCAAATTCAGGTGTGTGGATCTTGTCAGGTCATAGGCAAAAAGACTCCAGGCTGAAATTGCTACCAAAGGGGCTTCAAATATGTACTGAGCAAGGGGTCTGAATAGTTGTGTCAATGTGATATTTCAATTTTTTCTTTAATTAGCAAAAATTCCTTAAATCCTGTTTTCACTTTGTCGTTGCGGGGTAATGAGTGTTGGTTGATGGGGGAAAAATGAATTTAAATAATTTTAGCACAAGGCTGAACAAAAAAGTGAAAAATTTGAAATGGTTTGAGTACTTTCTGAAAGCACTGCATGATTGACTGTTCTTCTTTCCACGTACAGTAAGTGGGATCCACTATTAAATGTATCTTACTTTAGATATAACACTACTTAAATTGCCTACAACTCCTAGCAGCCCCAGTATTACACCATTGGGCAGATTCACTGGGAACAGGTGCTGCCGGGAAGAAGGATTATTTGGCAGTCTCTTTGAAAATGAGCCAAAAAGACAGCAAGGGAATCACGATCATTTGTGTTTATTCATTTCTGCGCTTCTCATTCCACTTCTGAAATACAATCACCCTAAATTTACTGTTTGTGTTTGTCCTGTGCCTGTTTGTCTGCGTGATTTTGTCTGGAGTTGGTAAACGTCTTTGTCCAGATATCTTCACCCAACCACTGGAACACAGAAGGACTGAACTTTTATAACATTCGAAAAACTGTTCACTTGATTTCTCAATTCATTCTCTGCATCACCCACCTCTGTTGTGCTGGACTGTGTTATGGATGGTGTCATAAGTGTTGATTTAGTGCTTAGTGTTTCATTAGGTTTCATTTGTGTAGTGTTTGTAAATTATTATTTCCATCAGCAGAGCTGGGAAGGGCTTTTGTGTATACATTGTTTATTTAATATTGTTTTTTCCTTCATTATTTGCTTAATATATGCTTTACTGTATCTTTATTATTTATCAAGTCATTGAGTCTCTTTATCAGTGTCTCTGTGAGTGAGTGTGTGTGTGACGGGTCAAGGCTGGGTGTGATCCTGAGGTCCCCGTAATAAAATAAATAAATCACTGTTTTCAGACGGTGTGAATTTTAGCATCCTTGCAATTGCTGCAGCTGGTCTTTAGTTTTTAGTTTCTTTTGTAACTCTACTCACCTATTATAAAGCACTTTGACCTGCTATCGTGTATGAAAAGGTGCTCTATAAATAAATGTTGTTGTGAATTTTATTTTCACTGTTTGAACCATTTGTACCTCCTCTTGTTTATGACTTGGTGCAAATATGTTTGTTAATACTTTATTTTCCAATATGCCAATTTACAAGTGCACTTTTTCCATTTCTATTCCTGCTTTAGCACATTCATTTTCATTTTTTAAACAGCAATATTGATTTCTACTAGCTGTTCTAATTTTTTTTCCAAGATCCCCAAAACAGAAGCTTAATCTTCTTGATAAATTATGTTTGCACCCATCTCTGCCAAAAAAATGAAAATTTAACTCTTCACCTCCTTTTCTGAGGTAATTTTATTTGCAATTTTTCTGTTGTTATTTGTAGGGAGTTGGCCTGTTTTGTTACCCTTCATGCTGTGTGTCATTTTTTTTCTTTTGTCCCTAAAGATTTCCATTTGTTTGTGCAGATTTAAGGCCTAATTTTCCTGTTCTGTTCTATGTTTTCTTCATTCGTTTCTATTTTTTCATGCATTTTCTTCTTTTTATGTTTTGCTTATTCATTTTTCCTACCTTCAGGATTTCTTTATATTCTTGTTCTACAGTTTCAAATTATGAAGAGAAACTTCATAATGTTCATCTGTTCTTTAACTTGATCACACTGTATTCTTTTGTTTGTCTGATCAATGAGATTTTTATATTCTCTAATTCCATTGACCTTGATTTTTTCTCTTTGAATTAAGTCTTTAAAATAAGATTCCGTCACAGAGTCTCTTTTGAAAGTTTCATTTAACACAAATTGCACACTTTGCAGTACTTCCCTGTCATGTCTGGTCCGCCTCAGCCTTCTGTCGACTCTGTCTTCCATGTTATCTTCTTGCTCATATCTTAATCCACTAATGGACTTCTGCTGTTTTCCTCTCACTCGAGCCTCTCGTTTTTCGTGCCATGTGTGAAAGTCTCCTTCCTTATCACTCCATTACTTGTCTCCTTTCATTAATCTGAATTTCTACATGTTAACTTTAATCTCATTATAAAATGAGTTTACTTTGGTCTTAAAAAATGTGTATCCTTTGCTTGTCTTTATCTCCATTTAACTTTTCTCATTTTTGTCTTTCTCCATTCATCCTCTCATACATACTTTCAATAATGTCTTATTTTTTTATTTTATTTTCTCCCCTACCCCAAACCCTATTTGTGGCAACTATTTCCTCTACATTCTCTAATAGCCAAAATAACATTAAGAAAACCGGCTTATGTCTTCAGAGGTTTCATCTGGTAAGCATTCCCTTTTCCTTCATCTATGGTGGCCATGTCCCATTAGACGAGTTTTTCAGCAATTTTCAGTCTTAGCTTTCATTTACATAATCGTAACAATTTGGAGACAGTCACTTTGTGTGCTCCCATGAAGTCGATCACCTAATGTGACATACCTAGAGACTCACTTAAACTAGTTCACGAATCACCGCGAGAAAAGTAAACCGGTTTGGTTTTGTCTTTAGTCATAGTGTGCTTGAGAGCTGACAACCAAGGAATGCTCATCAGGAACTACAATGAGCATAATGCAGCAACGAGGAATAAAGAATGCAGGTTTTTTGGACCACACAAACAGAAGAAAAGCTGATCTGTCTGACGTCTTGTGTTTTATGTACCATGAGAGAGTTTAAAAAAAGAAAAAAAATAGGGACAGGATTGTGGTGGAACTCTCCATATTTGTTAATCCTGCTTACAACACTGACTTCATCAGGCAGCACGCTATTGGCTGTCAAAAAAGAGATGAGCACGACTGTACTGAAAGGTTGGTGCTCATTCAGTAAAATTGACGTACCGACTGATTTTCAATCATAAATTGACATGGTCCAGCAACAAGATCAGCAAACTTCAGTCAGCAGTTTTGACAAAACTGTGTACAATCCTACACAAAACTACAACAAAGCCATAGCAGTGCTAGAAAATGTCCAGAGAAGAGTGACTAGACTGGTTCTAGAACTGCAGAGGATGGGTTATGAGGATATATTAAAAGAGATAGTTGAAGCAAAAGATGATTAAGAGGTGCTATGTTTAAAGTTATGAAGGGAATCATTAAATTGGATCGAGACGATTACTTTAAAATAAGTTCATCAACAACACAGGGACACAATTGGAAATTTATTAAGGGTAAATTTCACACAAACATTAGGAAGATTTTCTTAAGACAGAGAACCACAGGCACATGGAATTAGCTACCAAGTAGTGTGGTAGACAGTAGGACTTTAGGGACCTTCAAAACTCGACTTGATGTTATTTTGGAGGAATTAAGTGGATAGGACTGAATCGCTTTGTTGGGCCGAATGGCCTGTTCTGATGTAAACCTTTCTAATGTTCTAAAAATTCCTATGACTAGAAGCTGCGTAATGTGGCATTGATTATACTCCAGCTAAAGACCACCAGATTCAATCAAAGAACACAACACTGACGCATATGATATGGAAGAAGAGGTCAGAATAACTGTTCCAGACCACTCTTTCATAATGACAATCTGCAAAGAAGTCATCCACCAACCTTAGTTAAGTCACTGGGGTGCATGCAGAGAAAGACAAGGAGACATAAGGCCCACTTCAAACTGGAAAAATGAAGCAGAACCCCCTGTACGGTGATATTGCTATGTTAAATCCAGGCACTGTCTGAAGAATGAGGTAGTGGCTATGGGCTGTTTATGTTTCAAAGGAATACTCAACCCAAAAAACAAATTGTTTTATATGTTACTTACCCCATGTACAGAAGTTGGTAGTCATGGCAGGGAAAAAAAATATCTAATTTTTAATGGAGAAATAACATAGCAAAATTTGTGATAGAAGTGCTGGACAGCAGCAAACAATATCAAAAATGTCCATGAAAAAATCTCATGGGTGTCATAATCCACAAGTCAAGTCATCGCGTCAAATGCTTACAATGTACAAAAATATTGTTAAATAAATAAGTCTATGCAATGAAAGTAATCAACAAACAGCAACATGGGTTTGTGCTTTCGATATGATGACCCTCCTCTCCCCTTCATTTATTGGCCATTGTCCTGTCTGTCCAATGATATGCATGTAATACATTCAGGCCATTAGACTCCATATACAGCTACAACTCTGTAGTACAAGTAGCCCTCAACTCCTCAGTCACACTGTAGATTGAGAGCTTTACTTTGTTGATCTGCCTTTACAAAGCGATGCATCCTAAAGTCTGTGGTAAACCTGGCCATCGGCACAGGTAGGGAATGGTCTTCCTTTGTAAAGTCTCAATGGCTGAAATTGGGATGTCACACACCAGTAGCATTGGACAGCATGCTGGTAAATTCAGATATAACATTTCCTCGATTTTACTCACTGCTGCCATTGAAGACTCTAGTTCCCCAAAATTTCTGCCTTAATGGATGCTGTGTCCTGCATGGTGCTCTTGACAGTTTGTTTTGTGATGGTTGAAATCAGTGTCCCTTTCAAGGAGAACTGAAACTTCTCAACCACCGTTTAGCATCAGGGACCTGGATTTTGCTTTCTCAAGTTGTGAACTTTTCCATGCCCTGCCGAATCCACCTGCAGCTTTGTATTGATAAAATTGTGGCTTTGTGATTATTCAGATGTGGGGTCTCAGATGCAAAACTGCAGTGATCTGCTACAATTCACTTCTGCTGACTTGATCACCATGGGCATGACAAGAATAAAGATCATGACTAAACTGTTACATATAGCAATAATCCTCTAATGCCACTTAGATGTGAATGTTCCAGAGATGACTCTCAGATGGACACTACTGTAGTTGTTCAAAATGAAATCCTTGATCTTGTCTGATGTGAGGATGCACATGGGGTATGGACTCACAGACATTGGCAAAGTCTATTCACAACACAGCCAGATCTGTTTTGATCTTTCATGGCTCTCCAATCAACTGTGTGAACACCAAAGCGTACTTAATATACCCTGGCAATTTGAGGATCCCATCCTTCTGCACAGTTGCCTATGCAGGTATATGAATTCTTCAGGAGGTCCTCTACTAGGTTAAGTACAATAACTCAGCAAAACACTCTCTGCTCCAGTAAGTCATTGTAAGGCCTCTGATTAAACTGCTTGATGTTCTTTGAGTTCTCCTCTTTTAGAATTCAGATGCCCTCTACAATCCTCCACTGCTAAGCAACACGCTTCCTCTCCAGGTCACTCTAAAGATCCCCAACAAACAATGAAGCATTTTGGGACACCTCTTGTACACCTTGTAGGGCATTCAACACAATTGTGAAATTAAAATTGCTGTTGTTGATTTTACAATCCTCTCCTTCCAACTTGGGTCCAGGTGGATTGAGAAAGGCTCTGAGGGTCCCAAGACCTACTCTTTGGCATGGTATTGATAGTGCTGTAAAGATACTAGTCAATCTCTCCTTTTGAAAAAGTAAGATACAGTAAGCACTCTGCTTTTGGTCAAGTATTTTCTTAATTAATGTAAAAGGTTTTCAATTTAATGTAGTTACCTTTTTGATCCTGTTTCTCCTTCACCTTTTGTACCATTCTGCCCTGCTGGGGGTCTAAAGTGTCTTTCTTAAGACATCCCAAAGTTCCAGTAAGGCACCTCTCTAGCCATCTTGAACTGAGAATTTAAGGACCTCAATGCTTGTCTCAAATGGTAGATTTCCTCTATCCTATGGGTCCTTACATATGGGGCTCTGGCTGCCTGCTCCTCCAAATCAAACCTTTCTACAGCAAAACTGATGAAAGCCTTTGTCATTATCTGAAGCCTGTCTCCTTTTTTAGCGTAACATACGCAAAACTCTCAAAACTGCTTAATTCCACTTCAAGGTTGGGATTGTGGTGTTTATAGTCTACCCTAACAACACTTTGTTCAAAGAAGGAAACAGACCTGAATGGACAGCTGGTCCTTTGCAGAACCTGCTCTACCATACATCCATTGGGTGAATTAGGAAACACAAGTTCACTTAGCATGCAAGTTTTTGGGATGTGGGAGGAAAATAAGAGTACCTGGTGAAAAACCATGCAGACATGGACTCCAAAAAGACAATGACTGGATGTAGGCTCAGATGGTGGACCCACAATGCAGTAGTGTTAATTATCAGTGCCAGCATGGCACTCTATCCATGTCATGAAGTTGCTTGGGGTCAAAAGGACAGTTGAAAAACACTTCCAAAATTGCCCACTAGAGGGGGAAAACAATATTAAAATACTGTACCTCATCTAGAAACCCAAAGGTCCGAAACAAAGCTTGATAAATTAAAAGGTTTATTTTCACAAAAATGGCTGTTTAAGCACAAACCTCCAAAAACCACACGAAGATGCCTGAAGAGGCAAGGCAACCACAGCAAACTAATTTCCGATACAGAATCCAAAGCAGTGGTCAAAACCGAACAGAGGTCTAATAAAATCAGAAAGCACAGCTCTAAATCAGAATCCAAGAGGTGAAGTCAAAACAAAGTAAGGAGTCGAAAAATCCGTAAAACATAAAGTAAAGCAATAACACAATAACTCAACAAAACACTCCCTACTCCAGTGCGTTCAAAGAAATGCAGGAACCATGGGAGGCCCGCCCTTAAAAATGATTGCAAGCCATTCCTGGCATTGATTGGAAGGTGGCCACACCCCTTGGGTAGACACCCACAAAACACAAGGACAAATGAACACAAAGAAAAATGTACATATTGTCACACACGTGCACTTAGGAGACAGCCAACAAACCCACAGGTGAGCGATTTATTAACAGATGGGGGGTTGTTTTATGGTACTGATGCTTCTCTTTCTAATCTTATAGAATCAAAGAAAAACAATAAACCAAACATACCTGCAATAACTAACATCTCAGAAAATGGCAACTTCACTTCCTCATTACAGACGTCACTATCTGGCTTTGGGTGGTGATGTCACTTCCGGCCCAGTTCTGGTGACGTCACTTCCGCCTTAATCATGTCCGGCAGCCATTTTCTGTACAAATAGCCACCTAACATCCTCTACAGTTGTCTAATGTTTGATTTTTTCATAATTTTTGACCAACCTTTTGCTACAAGCAATATACGGGGCAATTCCCCAACTCTTTATATTTGTTTTGTGCACGTTATTTCTTCACAGTATAAAACAAAATAAACCTTAATACCAACAAACATGAAACAAACATGAAACAAACAAGAAACGAAACTTTGAAAACCAGCCGGGGGAATTTGCTGGATGAACCATGATAATCCAAATTCCAGAAAATAAACATGAACACATTTTGATATTTTTGGAATGAATTGATTGTTCCTTTTTAATAAATGCTCAAATATTACAACATGAATGCAACTGAAAATATAAGTCATAGATTAAATTAGAAGATGTGATGCAAAAAATATTTTTGTCTAACATTTCTGCAAAATTAGTGAATAGTGAATAACAATTTCATTCCATACACACCCGACAATCACACTGTGCTTGCTTTTATGCTACTTTATGTAATTACTGTATTATTTAATGAGCTTTCTAACCATTACTAAAAAGAAGATTTTGGTTGAAATACACAATCATTCTGGTTATTGTATTCTCTTAGTCATAAATCAGTGGATTAATATTAAAATTATTTCACTTTTACATTTTTGGTTTAAAACTTTATTGTTCATCCAGTCTAACATTCTCTGTAAGTGTAGGTATTGCCTTTATTATACTGTACATAATATGCCTGTATCAAAATTACCTTGTTTTCAAAATTTATATGAAGCTCTTTGTTCTCCAAAAAATAGACTGAACACTGAAAAAAGTAAAATGTTGTTATAACAGCAAAGAAGGCCATAGGCGATTTCAAGGGTCCATAGGCTGGGCTCCAATAAGAAGCTTACAGTTGTGCATTTTCGGAACCTGCTGGCAAGTGTTGATTGTCATTACTTTTAGTCTTCTCAGTGGGTATCTGTGTCTTAGGTGCAAAGGACAATGAGGCAGAATTGATGCAGTATCTTTTACCAGTCGGACGGGGTCCATCATCGAACAAATGGCCAAGGTGAGCACCACACTAAAATGAAATAAATACATCAGTTAGTTTTTACATTTAAACAATCACACTTTATTTTATATGTTTCTACAATCATTAGCATTTGGTACAACAGGACCACAGAACAGTGCAGTGGAGTTTGAGATTAAACTGGCACTCTTTAGCATTTTGCCCAGATAACTGCCACTCACTGGATATTTTCCCTTTCTTGGGCCATTCTCTGTAAACCCTAGAGATGGTTGTGCATGAAAATTCCAGTAGATCAGCAGTTTCTGAAGTACTCAGACCAGGCCGTCTGGCACCATCAAGATATTCAAAACCACTTACATCACCTTTCTTCCCCATTCTGATGCTCTATTTGAACTTCAGCAGGTCTACATGCCTAAATGCATTGAGTTGCTGCCATGTAATTGCCTTGGAAGATATTTGCATTAACAAGCAGTTGAACAGTTGTACCTAATAAAGTGTATACTGTATGTATAAAGGTTTACCTATCACCAACCCTAAAAAGCAGGGCTTTGTCTTGTTATATACTGCCTTTGAATGTTTTATTGCCAAACAAGCATTTACTTCATTAAGAGGCCCCACTTTGTTAAACAAAAAAAAAAAATACACACAGCATGCCAGGATGTTGTATTAAAGGTGTTGTCTTCAAGTTTGCCTAGCGCTCCCTATATATTTTTATATGTACATTACTACATTTTTAGGTATTGCTGCTCAAACAGCCTTGCTTGTTCCCACTTGTGTTCAATCACAATGGTCCACATACTCAAAAACATGTGGAACATGCTCAAACCTTCAAATAGCTCAGGTGATTTCTCTCCTCCTCCTTGGATATAAGATGCCCCTTTAATTTTCCTCTCATGAGTCAGTTTTTATCTTACAAATACTAAGGTTCTAAAATGTTTTCCCTCTCTAACCAACAAGCAATAAGTCCCCATTGCATTCTAAGTGCTCTGGTTTCCATTCTACTAGAAACTTACAGGCCACCATTGGTTGTTTTTCCTCTAGACACTGGTGTTTGTCTGTATTTCTTTTCCTAGTACACATTAAAGTTTTATTTTGTTCATTTTCCCAATTGGTTTGTTTGTTTTCCCTCTTAACCTACAGCACCATACAAGTGCCTTCTGGCATTCTTTTTTGGCATTTGTTTAAAGAAATGTTCGGCACTATAAGCAGTTTTCATAAATGTTATTCATGGGTCTTCAAAAAATTCTTACTGTATGTCAGTCTGTGGAATAGTGGGTCCGCGGCTAAGCAGTATAAGGTGCATTTTAAATACATTATTATTTAGCCGGTTCAATTAACGTGGGTGGGAGTGTGCACTCATGCGGCTGCAGGAGGTTGGTGGGGTGATTGAGACGGAGCACACCTGCATGTGAGGTTGTGGTCTGTCTTGATTGCTCCATTGGCTTTCTACAGTTCACGACTGAAGCGCTGCACCATCAGAGGCATATACAGTAAGGGGAAGCCGACATGGCAGAAAGGAGAATCAGAGAAGCAAAAAAAGAACAAATAGAGAGGACAGAGTCTAAGAAAAGGACCAGAGCGAAAAGCAGGTATGGGAGAGAGCTGGTGTAACAGCAACTGAGCAAGATAGGAGGCAGGCAGCCATAAGGAGAGCCCCTCTGGGAAGCGTACGGCCAAAGCTCAGGGGCTGGAGAAAAGAAGACCACTCCAGCTGAGCAATTTCGGAGCGGGAGTGACCCAGAGCTCACTCCCATGTATGACGGGGAAGGCAGTGGGAGTCGGGGATGCTCAGATTGGGACCCCAGTTGGGGCCACTGATAGCACCTGAGACCCTGGCCTAGGAAATGAGGTTCAGATTGGGAGCCCTGCTCGAACCATAGGACAGCAGGGACCCGGACCTGTAAAAGATGGTTGGATGGGCGTCTTCTCCTCCGGCAAGGTCCTGTCAGGATAAGGGGAGGAGATACCAAGATAAAAGGGATACACCAGGGCTCGGAGATTTATAAAAAGGACAGTTTCGTGCTTGTTTTAACCTTGTTTTAATAGAATACTAGGGGTCTCTGCCCCCTGCTCGTTTTGCTTGCCAACCCCAAGGCAGGCTCTGCCGATCGTGTATGGGTAAGTGGATGTACAATATAAACAGATTGTTATTTTCATGGGAACTGTTACATATGCATAATACAACTAACTATTTTGCATACAGCGAGTAATTCATTACGATACATCCTTCTTTCAACAGAAATTCAGCCAGTGGAAGACCGGACAGTGTTAACACTTGTAGATATTCTACGGGATATTGTAAGTTGATGTTTTCATCTTCCACACTATCACTACCAACTGCTTTAGCATAGTCTATTGATACACATTTAATCAATTTGCCCTGTAACCGATCAACAATTTTCACGTTAATTCATTTGATTTCATCATTTCTCCCTGCTAGGATTGCCCGCGTACTCATTTCTTCTGTTGATAACCCTTCGGGATAAAATTCTTCAATAAGATTTGGACATAACAAGTCATCATTTATTGGAAGATTTTGAATTTTAAAGTTGCCAATGTCTAATAGCCACATAGCAAAATCAACCGAATCTTGATCTGCTTGTTTTGTAATTTGAATTGTTGGAACTAAGACCATAAAGGCCCACTCTTTAGGCATGCATCATAAATATGCCTTCAGCCTCCTTTCTTGACTGCTGGTAGAACTTGACGAAAGTCGCCACCCAGTATAAAAGTTTTGCCAGCAAACAGTTGATTGGAGCCAAAAATGTCCCGAAATGTTTTGTCAATTATATTTAATACTGTTAGTGGGATCATTGAAGCTTCGTCCCAGATAAATATTTCGGTCTTTTGCATTTCTTGTTTCATTTTCTTTTTCCATTTTGTCCAATGTAACTTTTTCGTCTGTGATATTTAAAAGTAAGTTAAAAGTTTTGTGAGCCATTTTACCATATGGAAGAAGAACTGCTGCTATATCTGTCCACGCTATCAATGCAATGTTTTTTGCATAAGTGTTTGCAATAATGGACTAAACACTTATACAAAAATGTTTTACCTGTGCCACCAGGTCCATCTATGAAGAATAACCTCTGATGAATTTCACTGAGAATACATTTTGGAATTGTGTCGAAAATTGCTCTTTGATCATCATTTAATTATGAGTACATTTCACGATATAATTTTTCATGGCTTTCCACAATTAAATCTTAGTCTACTGTTATCTATTTCTTTACCTCAGATTTGTCTATTTCTTCTGGAAGTCCAAATTGCTGCATAATTAAATCTTCTGCTTCTAACAATTCTTTGATGATCGAAAGAGCCATTTGTTCATTAGACTTTTCAGATAATGGTCCTTTGAACACTTCCCATAATTTTCAAGCATCCACTTCACCCATTATAGTTAAGTACACAAAAAAGTGTCTTAATTTGTCAGGCATCATTACAGAAGTGGCATCAGACATCATTTCGAACATATAGTCGTCCGATTTACAAAATCCAGCTGCTCGTGCCGCTTCTTGAAAAGTACTGTACGTAGATCCAATTATTATAAGACATTGCTCCTTTCGATTCATGTAACAACAATATTAAATGAAACTGTTTGATATCTTTTGGTGGTACAATATTTTATCGAGCTACGTTTTTACAAATAATTTTTCTTGGATGCCACACTCCTTTTTGTTTCTGTCTGACAAAAGTATTCACACGAGTAAGAGGTGAGAGCACAGGAAGTGTGTCTGACAAAAGCATTCACATGAATGAGACATGAGAGGATTGTGGCCATGGACCATCAACCGGAAATGGTTGAGACCAACTTGAAATAATCTTGTCTCGTCTCAAGATTTTCTTTTATAATATAGGGTTTTAAGAGAACTTTTAAGGATTATTTATTCATTTATGGAAGACATTTGAGCAGTGCACTATTTGGACACTGTTTATTTGATTAATTAAAAAAAAAGCACTTGGATCATTTTTGCACCTATCCCTTGCTATGTATGTGTGTCCAGTGTCAAGTTCATTAGACCCCTGGGTGTAGCAGAAGCATGAAGCTAGTCCACACCATCACATTTGGTGGTAGCGGTGGGCTGAGCCGAGGCAGTGAGGAACAAAGAACAGAAGGAGAAACAGCAAACGGCCTGAATGTTTTTAAAGAACCCACAGACTCAAGCCTGAGAAGGATGTTTTAAGATTTTGAGCTTTTTAATGGACTATTTATTGATTGATTGTATTGTCATTTTAATTTTTCTTTTAATGTTATGTTTTTATAAAAGGAGGCTTGGGTATTGTTTTAGGAAGGGGTTGCTTTTAGTACTTTTATTATTATTTAAGATTATATAGATGATATAGGTTTGATTGTGTAACAGGGATTTTTGTACTACTGTGTGTAAAAGCTTCCTTATTGAAGAATAGTGTTGCAGTTTTGGCAAAATATAATCACCCAGTCAAGAATGAAATTGTAAGCATATGCTATAAAGCCAAACCACAGTGAAAATATTTCCCTTTATAAAGCTGAAGGATGCTAAAGAGGCTTCCAAGAACATCCACACTCTGAGCAAGTCACTTATCCTGCTGTTATCCTGGATGTAAGCGTATCCACATTATGCTATAACATACAAATAAAACCAAATGGGATGAACTGCACCATGAAAAATAAATCGACTGACTGATATTGTGGCCTAAACAAATAAATAAAAGACAAATCACAGTGTCAAAAGTATAGTAGTATCACATTGATTTGTGGGCTGCAATACCATACCTGGCTACAGCTCGTTTCAATTCTATGCATGCCATAAGAGAAGTCATCCATCTGGGAAACAGCATCTGTCTTTACCACATCAAAGAACGAGGGCCAACCTGAGCAGAAAGAGAAGAAAACAAGGCTGATGAGCGCGGCCGACACCATCGCGTTCATATTTTCCCTAACCAATATTAAACAGTGTGAAAAATGTAGTGTAATTATTATGTATGCTTTTTATAAATGCTTTTGGAACCCCTAGCTCAATCAACAAAACAAAATTTTAACAGACTTTTATATTGACTCCCTTCTTGAAATTTACTTGTATAGTGCAAAAAAGAAAAAAAGCCAGGAGAGAGAACAGAAAGTTAGACCTTGCAACCTTCCCCTCATTAAAAAAAAAATATTGCTGCTAGCATTCTGTTTATTTGAGAAGCATTAAATGGGACATATGAAAATGTAAGATTGCATAACTTCAAAGAGAGCTGTACAGCGGCTGGCGTTAGTGCCTCACAGCGCCACGAGGCTGGCGGCTCTGATCTTGCCTGTCCTACACGTCTGCAAAGGTTTTCAACTGTATATCTATCTCATAGTGCAGCGCAGCACAATTTACATCAAATATGTGACAAAATATATGTACAATTTTGAGGTTTTATAAAGATGAACAGTTCAATAGGTGTTTTACAAAGCATAATAAATTACTGAAACATTCAGGCCTCTTACTGCATGCACTTCTCTGACTTTTTCGTTCTTATTTTCCATATCTCACACTTGATGCTAATCAGTCCAGCCCAAGTAGTTACACTCAGACCCCAAGTCACATGCATTTCTCTGTCCTTCTCATTCTGTCATATTAGATGCTTGGCAAGTGGCCTGCTCTTCTTCTTCTTTTTCTTCTTCCTATAATGGTGTTCATCAGCCTCTGTGATTTGCTTGACATTCACATTCCACCATGTCACTTTATTTGCTTATCAGCTTGCCTCATGAAACCCATAAATCAGTTTGCCAAGTTTACCACAACCTTCATTTTTTTTTTAATTTTCAGAATATATCAGATCAGCTTTCAATGAATACCAAGATCAAGGTTCTAGGTCCAGAAGTTCACAGATAATCAACTTATTTTAACATAAGAAAAAACAGAAAAATACATTTTAATGGAAGTAAGGAAATGACCCAAAGCATGACAGCAGTCCAATCTGAAAAGACGGTTTCAAACTTTAAGTCATGGATGAACATGTTAGTAAAACCCACGTTTTTAAATAGTCAAAGCATTTCAGGACAATTTACTTTCTTATAACTATAGATAAAAAAAACAGAAAACAATAGAAACAACTGTACACATACCATACTATGCACACACACATGCACACGTAGCAAGTAAGTTCTTTACTGTAGAGAAATGCCCTCATTTCTTTGTCACATTAACAGTTATGGTTAAATATTTGTGAACGCTTGTGAAATATTCAAGCTACTGTGCAGGTCAGTTTTGAAAGTACCTGTACATTCAACATTTAATTGTCAGTGTTTTTGAACAATCTAAAAAATTTGAGCTTGGCCACTGATAAGATTAATGAAAACATTTTTGATGTTCCACTTTTTTTAGCTCAACCTACATGGCAACTATCACTTGTACATACTGGCCACTCTTTATGAACTGGGCTATTTCTTTTCTTCGTGATTCCAATACCCCATTTCACAAAATAGTGTTGACTAAAGTGGAGTTTTTTTTTCAGTGTTTCTTCCATGAAGTCTGAAGAACTGCGAGTGTAACTGAACCAGTCATATGGAAATGGTGGGTTTTGGGGTGTAAGATAACCAGGATATTGTTTTCTTTTAAATGAAATGAAGTATTTTAATCCATTCTTGATGACGCCAGAGAGTGGTAATGTGCTGCATATTGGTCATACATGCAAGTAAGAATTCCACTGTACTCTGTACCTGTAACAATATGACTACTATTAATTTCTATCACAAAAATGGAAACAGTCTGACCACAATTCATGAAGAGCAAGTTAAGTAATTCAGAACTAGTTCTGCTATTATACATAACACACACTTTTTGCTGTGGTGGGCTGGCACCCTGCCTGGGGTTTGTTACCTGCCTTGCGCCCTGTGTTGGCTGGGATTGGCTCCAGCAGACCCCCATGACACTGTAATTAGGATATAACGGGTTGGATAATGGATGGATGGATGGATGGACACACTTATTGTCAATGAGTGGATGGTGTCTCCATTCTACACTTAAGTAACATATTTACTTTGAAGTCCCACAGCTTCATCTCCATCACGAACATGAAAACAGAATATATAGCACGTGATCATTTTAAACATTAAGAAAGCACCTTTTTTAGACTATGGCATGTTGGCATACACCCCAGTAAGATAAGATGAATTTCATCAAGGTAGTTAAAGCATGGTTTTTTTTCGTTTTAGGTTTGGAAATGGACATGATGTTCAAATGCTAAAAAATCAGTTAGAAAAAGAAGATGAAAGTTGACAGGACAGATGAAACGGCAGTAGGAATATGACACTTGAGAGACAAAGACCTTTATCTGAAGGACTCTGTCAGGAAGTCAATGGTTTATTGAAGAGGAACTCCCCAAAGTATTAGTTGATAGCTGACAATGATACTGAAATCTCTATCTATTAAAGCATTTATTTAATGAAGAAATCTTGCTTTGTTAACCAAAAAAAATGGATTCAGCCAGACAAGTGAGAAAACTGTTCAAATAAAATTAGCACTTTTCTTAGCCGGACTGAGACGTTTACTTCAGTCTCTTGTATCTTGGTTTGTGGAGTGCCTCCTATTGGTCACATTAAATATTAAACAACTGGCACCTATCCAGACTTGCTGGCTAATTTTCTAGTTTATTTTATACTTTTATATGGCATATTTTAAAGAGAACTTGCATAAGAACTACATTTAAAAGTCTGGCATCTCTTGTGTTTTGGAGCTCAACCGACAGTGATGTAATATCCCAAATTCCAAAACTCCTTCACCCATAACTATAAACAGTGCTCTGCCATTGGTAAGTTGAAACCACAATACAAAGACGTGATTAAAAACATGTCTCTGCAGAGCTCCCTCCAAAATTATCTGGCAGCATCCAACCTTTTCAGACTGTGAGTGAATTTCTTTTTTCCTCTTTTTGACATTTTCTCAGTTTTCTACAGAGGCAATCAATCATATTTTTATTTTGTCGTATATGAACCATATCCTTTTTCATAAAATGTTAGATTTACTATTTAATAAAATAAAACCTCTAGAGATGACCTTATAACCAGCCATCTGCCATTGAATGTACAACAATCAATTAGTGTTTATTTTCAATGGCGTTTTTGATAGCAAGAACTATCACAAGGCATGTTACAAAGCATACAGTAAAGCCAGGGAATAGAATAAAAATGTAGAATTTATGGATTACATGATAAAAGCATGAACTGAAAGAATTCTGTCTTTTCCAATATGGCGTAGAGGTGAGATCTGGGATTAACAGTGTTCTTTATGTTAGAAGTTCATTATACTGTTGATACAAAGATAAAAAGTGATAAACAATCAACACAATGCTGTCCAAAACACCGTTGAGCATAACAGGTGTGGTTGATGAGAGAATGAGTTGAAATGCCAAGTGAACAGTTTCCTGAATGTTAAGAAAGTTTTGTCCTTCCACGTTTCAGTCATTGGGAGAAGATCTGTAGAAGTTGGGAATGGTCCCCGGATGAAGACGTTTACCAGCCCAGACAAAATCACACAAGCAAGCAGGCACGGGAAAAACACAAGCACAGGAAAAACACAAGCACAAGCAGTAAATCCAGAATGAAACTATAATTTAAGGGTAGTTGTATTCCAGAGGTGGGCTGAGAAGAATAGAGACGAATAAACATGGATGATCGTGATTCCCTTTCCATCTTTTGGGCACTTTATCAATGAGACTACCTAATTATCCTTCTTCCCAGCAACCTCTGTGCCCTGTGAATCTGCCCAATGGTGTAATATTGGGATTGCTAGGAGTTGTAGGCAATTCAAGTAGCACTGCTACACAGTGATTTGGCACTTAAAGTAAGATACATTTAACGGTGGATCTCACTTACTCTATGTGGAAAGAAAAAATAGTCAATTATGTAGTGCCTTCAGAAAGTATTCAATCCATTTCAATGTATTATTTTGTTTAGCCTTGTGCTAAATTTATTTAACTTAATTTTTTCCTCACCAACCAACACTCAATACCCAGGAATAACAAAACAAAAACAGGATTTTAGAAATTTTTGCAAACGTATTAAAAGTAAAAAAGTGAGATATTACATTGACACAAGTTTTCAGACCCTTGGCTCAGTGCTTAGTTGAAGACCCTTTGGCAGCAGTTCCAGCCTGGTGTCTTCTTGAATACAACTTAGCTATTTTTGCCCACTGGAATTTGGGGATTTTCTTCCATTCTTCTCTACAGATCAACTCAAGCCCAGTTTGGATGGAGATTATCAGTGGACAACTAGGTCTCTCCAGAGAGAGGCTCATGCTGGGCAATTCAAGGACATTCCCAAAGTTGTCCCTAAACCACTCCTGTATCTTCTTTCCTTTGTGGTTAGGGTCATTGTCCAGTTGGAAGGTGTCCCATTCAGCATTTGCTCAACCCTTTCAAGTCTTCCAGTGACTACTACTGCTGATGAATAACCCCATCTTGTTGTTCATGGTCTGAGAGTCCTTTAGATGCCTTTTTGAAAACTCTAGGAGGGATTCCACGTGTCTTTTATTAAGGATATGTTTGTGTCTGGTCACTCTGTCATAAAGTTCAGATCACTGGAGGCTGCAGTGATGGTTGTCCTTCTGGAGGTTTCTCCCATCTCCATACAGTATCTCTTGACCTCAGTAAGAGTGACCACTGGGTTCTTAGTTACCTCTCTCACTATAGCCACGAATCTACCACGATTACTCAGGTTCACCACATGCCTAGCTCTAGGAAGGAAGGATTGCTCCAAACATCTTTCATTTCAGAATTATGAAGGCAATTGTGCTCTAGGGAACCTTAAATGTTGCAAGTTTTTTTTGTGGCCTTCCCTTGATCTGTGCATCAAACACAATTATGTCTCTACAGGAAATTCCTTTGACCTCATGGCTTGGTTTTTGCTCTGACACACATGGTCAACTGTGGGACCTTCTATAGACAAGCATGTACCTTTACTAATTATGTCCAATCAACTGAATTGACACACAAGTGAACTCCAAATAAGGTGTAGATGTAGAAAGATGTCAATGATGATCAACAGAATGGGATGCACCTGAGCTAGATTTCAAGTGTCATAGCAAAAGGATTGAATACTTGTGTCATTGTGACGTTTCAGTTTTTTATTTTTAACAAACTGGCAAACATTTCTAAAATCCTGCTTTCACTTTGCCATTATAGGGTACTGACTGTTGCTTGATGTCGGGACAGAATGAATTTAAATGATTTTAGCAGAAGGCTACAACATTACAGAATGTGAAAAAGTGAAGGGTGTCTGAAGGGGATCTGAATATTTTATGAATCTACTGCAGATAGATAGATAGATAGATAGATAGATAGATAGATAGGGAACTAATGTGAAATGCAAGTTGATACAGATGGAGCCACGTCAAATAGCCGCGGCCGTGTGAATGGCGTGCGAATGGTGTACGGCTGCCCTATGCACGCCGTGATCCCCCCCTCTGCTGACAGAAGGCATGTCAAGATTTCACAGTAAACACGCCCATTCATGCCCTATTTATTCATTTACCTGGTTCCACCACTAGATGGTGCTTTGTTCGCAAGAACACGTTAACACACGCCAGCAATTTAGTTGCGTTGAGTTGCAATCACGTGATTTTAACAACTCACCCCCTCCCCCGCCGAACTGACGCTACCAAACTGCACTACAGAGATTAAGATGGCGGCTTAATGGACTATTCGCGGTAAGTGGTGACTTTATTTATTTATTTATTTATTTATTTTTATAAAATTTGTTTGGGGTAGTTTACAGATTATTTCCCAGTTTAGTTTTTTATTGGCCGTTTTGAAAATAGATAACTTAATGGTCTGTTTACCAAGTCTGAAGTTAACATTACAGCTTACTGTCAGTGTCACAAACTCAAAATGTCACTCCTCTTTTAATCAAAAAGACGCTTTGCAGCAAAATATAATTTATCAGTATATTAAATGGAACTAGGTAAAATACACCGTAATATAAAATACTGTACATAGCCTGCATTTGTATTCCGTACCTACAATGATCGGTATAGATAAATTACAGACGTATCATGTCTTTAAGGATTGTTAACCCAGATAGCACACACACGTCGCGGAGACGTCTATGCGACATCATCTTTTTCATCTGGCAGATATCTGGCAGAGGGCGTTTGTCTTTAAGGATTATTAAGGATGTCTTAAAAAATATTTTACTAATTAGTTTTATTAATTCATTATTTAATAATAAATAGCATAATCATCATGGGTTGTGTATTGAGTGATTTAACAAATCTGTTTTATTAATCGGTTTGTTGTTGGTTTTTTTACCACGTCATCTATTTATGAAACTACAGTATGTTGACAATACAAGAACTGCCTGTACAGTATATTAAAGATACGGTATAGGGCTTCCTGGACACTGCAGTTAACTGAAGCAGTCAATCCTCCATCTGGTGGGATTATACAGCATTGCAACCATCTTTTTAGAAATC
This sequence comes from Polypterus bichir lapradei, assembly GCA_026402145.1. Classification (NCBI taxonomy): domain Eukaryota; kingdom Metazoa; phylum Chordata; class Cladistia; order Polypteriformes; family Polypteridae; genus Polypterus; species Polypterus bichir. The sequence continues at coordinate 4,287,321 of JANRMT010062794.1, forward strand.
GCATGGGGGCGTTTATGGGGCGGGGCATCGTTAACTGCGTCATCACGGGGGATCACATTCCGTGCACGGATCGTGCATGGTCCTGTCATGCTCCAGGCGGCTGTTTGACGTGGCTCCCACTGTAGGTTAATGCATAATAGTTTACTTAATATGTTCGGCACAGTTAAGAATTTCATTGTACATTGGGGTGTCCATCTCCTGGTGGGCTGCAGTGACTGCAGGTTCTTCTTACGACATTTTTTAAATCAGTGATCAATTTCAATTGTTAATTGGGTTTTTTCCCCTAATTTCAATTTTGTTCTTATTTTCCTTAAAGGTCAGCCAAGCAAAAATGAAATATGAATCAAGCCAGAAGATAACCAGCTAATTTTGAGGCTCAAATTCCAATTCCAGTCCATCTAGTTTTTTAATTAGAAGCTAATTCTTGTTGCTAATTAAACCCGTTATTTAATTCTATGGAGTGGTGACCTCATTCTGCCCCAGTAGACATTTGTAAAGCTGTTCATTTTCTTTTTTCTAAGAACACCATCAAAATGTTTTGAGGACAAGAGCAGATCAACATTTCTGAGACCTTCAAGGTTTAGAATGAAAACCTGCAGCCATGGTGGTCCTCCAGGACTGGAGTTGGCGACCCCTGTCTTAAATAGTAAGTTAATTAAAATAATGGCAAAAGAAGTTAATTAGCTGGAAAAATTGGTCACTAATTAAGAAAAGGGTTAGAATGAAAACCTGCAACCACTGCAGAATATAAGGACCGGAGTTGGGGACCCTGCTGTACATTGTACATGTGACAATAAAAAGACTTTATCATTTTAATAATGTACTGTCAATTTGAATATATGTAATTTATCTTAGGCAATAAAACTTTTTTTATAAAGCACCATTAAAAGCATTAACTATCATAAAAACATGACTACTGCAAAAAAAAAAGAAAAAGAGAAAAATTACAATATACAGTAGCATACATCCTTTGAAAAATATTATAACTTTCTGAACAAATTAATTTACTGAAATACAACATTGTGGATAAAAGTGAAGATTTTTATGAAACACTTTGTCAAAAGCCAGATTTCTCCAAAGCAGATTTCACCATTTGTATTGTTTTATTAGGCACATTTCCACATAAAACATTTGTATACACGCTGCACATAATTCTATACATTTTATTGTGTTTGATGTACTATACTTATATGAAATTACTGAAGATTTCTCAGGGTGCATGGATTCCATTCAAAATCATGTGCAACTTTTGAATTGGCCTTAAATGATGTAAAGGAAAAAAAAATCTTTTAAAATTTGCTCACAGCAGGCTTCCCATGGGTCTAGAATTTCAGTGTGGAGCAAACAACATATAGATTTAGAGCAAGTAATAAAAGCATTACCTTAAAAAGGCTTTTAAAGAGTTTGCTACAGTATTTTTTTCTTTTTAGTGAATAAAAGGGCACAAACTGATATCAGTTTCTGAAGTGGGACATCAAATACAGAACTGTTTATTATTACAGAAGACATTTAAATAATTACGCAAAGTCAAAGTCCAGTTTAAATATAATTCCAAAAATGAGCCAAGAACTAAAGCTAATTTCCATCCAGTCATTGATAAGTTCAAATATATTTTATAACAGGAATAGTATAATGGTGTCTCCCTTTCTTTCTAACCACAGTAAATAGGTGGTCCCCTTATGTAAAAAGGATTCAATATTGTGTTATTATCATCCTCTCAGATCTTCTGAAGCCATTGTATATTTCCTTTGGGAACATAAATACATGTCCTACCATAAAATTATAAATACTGGACTGCAGGCAGTACTCAAAGATGTCCCTCAGCATGCTACCGACCTTTTAAAAAGAAACCAATTAACCCCAAGTAAGCTACAAAAACTGATAATTCTTTAGACCTCATAGAGAGTTAAGCAAGCAAGCAATCAAACCTGCAGTCACTACATAAGGCACAAAGCAGTGTGTCCAAGAATATCATCTATTTTAAGTTTGGAAGTTTACATACTTGAAATGTTCTTCAGTTCTTCAAAAACTTTCAGCTTAGTGATGAAGTCTGTGTGAGAAGAAGCTCTGGAGATGCCACCCTAAAGAGTGCTGCTCATCCTTCAACTTAAGCCTGCACTTCACCAACTCTTGGTCACTTACCCATATTCTACTATTAGACATCAAGGCATAAAAGTTCACAATGACTTTTGCTCCACTGGTGACACTGAATAAGAACATATTCAATAAGTCAGGCTGAACAGCCAGTTAATGTGAAAACATCATAAACATGAACAAGTGAAACATCCAGAAAAAGTTACATAATGTCAGTAACTGAAAAGTTCTGAAACAATGGGTGGACCAAAAACTACAAAGAAAGGGTAAATACTGAAATGAAATCAAAAAAATGTGAAGAAGCTACTACGGTTCACTCAATGAACAAAGCTGTTTTGCTTCAAAAAAGTAAGCTTGTAATGGCTAGTTTAAATACACTTTTAACTTTTTCATCTCAGATACTGTCATTAAGCACAAACTGAAATCATTTTACAGATTTGACAAAAAATGTAGCAGAGGAATTCTTAACAAGGAACACGCTGAGACCAGATCTTGTGAGGTCCAGTTGATTTCTTGTCTTTGCTTTATTTGGTTCTGATGTTCATTTTATGTTCCAGAATATGACTGCAGAGATTTCCAGTGGGGTTTTCTCCTAAATGGCCTATTATATTGGTAAGTGATTACCATTCTTCTTCAATTTAAATGCATCAGGCTGGAAATGAAGATATGTGGTGGAAGTGTCAGGACAACAGTCTTTTTCTGAATATCAACAAGACAAAGAAGCTGCTTGTGGACTTTGGGAGACAACAGCAGAAGTACTACCACCCTCTAAGTATTAACAGCACTCAAGTGGAGAAGATGGACAGTTTCAGATATCTTAGTGTTCACAGAGGACCTAACCTGGTCCAAGCACATTGACACCTTCGTGAAGAAGGTACAGCAACGTCTCTACCACCTCTGGCTTCCTGGCCAGATACAAAAGAATTTCTATAAATCCACCATCAATCATATCCTGAGAGAAAGTATAACTCTTTGGTTTGGAATCAGCACACAGCAGGACTGCAAGGCTCTTCAGAGAATGGTGTGGTCAGATGTAGGTCTGCAACCTCTAAATTTAAAGACATCCATACCAAGTGATGTTGAACATGGGCATAAGAAAATTATCAGAGCCACCCCAATAATGGCCTCTTCTCTGTGCTGCATTCAGGTAGAAGCTATCTTTGTCTAAAAACTGGAGTACAAGCTGCTTTCCATAGTCCCTTTTTATTATATTTTTTTATTTTATTTTTTATATTAATTCTGTCATTGAATTCATTGATATTTATTAATAATTATGGAGTGGAGTATTTTTTATTTATTGATTTTTATATTCTTCTAATGCACCGTCTTGGATTTCAGCAACTAAACATATCACTACATAATGTACATTGCATGATTGTATGTGACAAAAAAGCAAAATCTAATTTATGCACACAAAAAAGTATGTTGCATCCAGTGACGAGTGAACGTTACGGAGTTTGTTTTCCCATGAGTTAGTCAAAATTACAGAAATGTTCAAGAACTTCACTGAATCCCACAAAATGCATTGAAGTCAATGGGAAAAGAGGAACTAAACTAGTTTTGATTGGATTCTAATGGTACAAATGTCCCTGAGGGTAGGGAAGCATTTGCCAAATATGCTGGCTCCATTATTGTGGCTGAAAATGTGTTCTGAGCTGTGGGGCAGCAGGGCTAATCACTTCACTACTGTGCCTAAAATAACAAAAGATACAGACGGAACAAAAACTGCAAAAGAAATACCATATGGCCCCAAACTAGCAATAAGTAAAAAATATACATCATTGTGCTTATAAGAGTTCCCATTCTGGGGCACACATTAGCCGTGTGATAAAGCAGAGGCATGGGACTGGCCCGTTCCATTAACTGAAGTCATGGCTAGAATGTGCAGATGCTTTGCAGTTTGTTTTTCTATGAAGAAGGTAGAATTACCTTGTAAACAGTAATACATCTTTTGTTATTATTATTATTATTTCACAGATTTCAGGTGTTTTATTTCTTTGGGGGGAGGTCATTTAAGGCTTGTTTTGGCAGGTAGCTCCAGCACATGGCTAATTATGCATGCAAATTAGCCATGCAGTGCAAGAATCATTGTTATATATCCAGTGGCAGTACTCATAACATTCCCATTATAGTTATCTAATATACCCTCCAATGCATATAGTGCAAGTTTTTTTTTAAGCCTTTTTTAAGGCTGGAGTACTGATTGGGTCATGACATGATGCATCCTTGAAGCAGATCACTAACAATCTTACAGTACTTGTGCATGAAAGTTGTGTGCATGGCTGCTGCAGCTCTGTGATGTCACACTGGCCTCACAAAGCATCATGGGGAATTGTGAAAAAAAATGGTTGTGTAAGTTGGTTGCCCGGCGAATTTCCAGGAATATATTCACCAAATAAGGTCGCCGATGAACACAGCATATTCACTGCGAAAAATGGTTTGCCGAATTTCAACATTAGTCATACCTTAAATGTACAGAACTCATAAAAGTCTATACTCCAAGGTGTAAATGTTGATTGACACATACTCTTAAAATACTAAGGAGAAATAAAGGAAGCTGAGGTTTTAACTATAAAGCTCTAAAGTTACAAAGCTCTGAGTTGATCTATCTGCTCAATGTGTTGCAAGAATAAATTTGACTGTACCCTGTACACATGACAATAATGACTCCATAACATAAAGATGCCAATTAGTTTCAGTATATAAATCAAGGCTAAACTCCCATTACTTCAGCATAGCACACTCGTTTAAGAAAAGCGCTATATAAATGTAATGAATTATTATTATTATTATTTTTATTAAGAGCTTTTGGAGTTACTGTCAGTACTGTTTTGCTAGCCATTCTTTCACTATGCCTTGCCTTTCTTGTTGTCATTCTCTTCACAGTGTCCTGTGCTGGTATTTGTAATTAGTCAGTCATTGTACAGTTATTACACTGAATAATTGTAAGTCATGTCCCTCTTGTCCCTCTTCGACAAATGCAGTGATAGACATACATATCTGGCACTGTAATATGTGGGCAATTGCCAGTTAGGGTTTGGACTGCCAATTGACTAGGACAGCGAGTGCTATACAAATACATGTATTTGCAGCTTGCCTCAGCTTAGCTTTCTTTACCTTGATGTATTTTACCTAACATTATCATTTACAATACCTTGTAATACGTTGCCCAGTATATAAGAACTTGCCAATTAAGAAAGGTGACATGGGAGAAGAATAGGCCCAGAGATATCCCAGTGAAAGAATAAGAGTCTTTGTCAGTGACTTGTGTTGTTGCCATGCCAGTATAAAAAGGGAGAGTACTGCCAGGCAAAAGAGAGCAGTATTTATTTCAAGTGTCCCAGAAGTATTAAAATTATGATGGAAATCAGTACGGTAGTTCTCAGCTGTTACTTTAAAAACAGTTCTTTAGCAAGAAATAGTAGGGCACGCATAGAAATTTCAAATAAACATCTACATTTTTCTTTAAACAGAAGCTTAAGCCCATTGAATAAGTTACCAAGTAGTGTGGTAGAGTGTAGGACTGAAGACACCTTCAAAACTGTTATCTTGGAGAAATCAGGAGTGTGCAGTTATTCTAACTAACCAGGTCTGATGTTTCTACTCAGTATCTATGTGTACCTGCACAACCTGGAACTTTATTTTCTTCATGTTTTATCAAATTTAATTTAATCTTTAGAAATCTTAATATAGACAACATCTTTGCATCCTATGAACAATTACATTCCAAATTTAACTTTCCAGCTACACATTTCTTTCACTATCTTCAAATTAGGAACTTTGTTAAACAGAACCTGCCCGATTTTCCTCGCCTCGCACCCCCCCTCTATGCTGGAAAAAATATTGCTCAGTTTCGAGGACTCAGACAGCATTTCTGCAATATACAAAATTATTTTACAGTCCCTCCCTTTCAAAGATCCAAAAGGACAATGGGATAAGGATCTCTCACTCAACATCTCAGAAAAGGAGTGGAACGTAGCAATGCAGAGACTTCACTCGAGCTCCATATGCGCAAACCATACAACTATTCAACTCAGAATTATATATCGAGCACATCTGTCTCGCTTAAAACTGTCCAAAATGTTTCCAGGGCAAGATTCAACCTGTGAACGCTGCAATCAAGTTCTGGCCTCACTGGGTCACATGTTTTGGGCCTGCACCAAATTAACATCACTCTGGACCACAATTTTTAAATGCCTTTCAGACAGCCTTGGTCTCACAATACCTCCTAACCCATTAACAGCTGTGTTTGGTGTTCTTCCAGATGGGCTTAAAGTAGAGAAGGACAAACAAACTGTGATTGCCTTTACTGCACAATTGGCACGTAGACTTATCTTGCTCAACTGGAAGAATCCTAACTCTCCTCTTTTACGTCAGTGAGTAACTGATGTTTTATATTATTTGAAATTGGAAAAAATCAAATTCTCACTTAAAGGATCTGTGCAGAACTTTTTCAAAACCTGACAGGATCTAATCAATAACATTTTAGAATAAGCATTTAAAGCACTGAGGAAGTAATTCTCTTTGTATTTCTTTTTCTTCTCCATTTGTGTTTATCCGCCTATTAAACTCATCAATTTATGTATTTTTACAAGCTTTAAGTTTTACTCTGTTGGCCATGCTCTCCTTCTCAGGGATGGGGGTTGATTTGTTTTCAATCCTATTTTTTGTAAAAATTGATCTATTTGTATGGAATGATTACAATAAAATCAATAAAATAAAAAAAATAATAAAAATTTTATTTTATCTCAGTTATATTCTGTGTTGCCCTTGTATGCCTCATCATATTTTACCTTTGAAAATTTGATCTTCTTATATTTTGTGTTTTCCTTGTATGTTGCATCAGTACTACCAAGATTTAAGCATCATAACACTGTGTTAAATAACCATGTACGGATATGCTGGAAAGCTGTCTTCCCAATCAGTGTGATGTATTTAAAAATAAATCACAAAACGCATTCTGAAGTACAGAACATGAGAAAATAAAACACTTCCATGAAAAAAATAGACAGCTAGGAAATAATTTGAATGAAAGAAAGAATTTCTCAATTCTGAAGAAAAAAACAGGAGCCAGATCGATGACCTCTCTCCACAGGTATTATACACAGACCACATCAATATGGTTATTTAGAAAGTAACTGCTTCAAGGAGTTTGCTTAAAAACTACAAAGAAATGAAATTCCAGTGCAATGCCAGATATTCTATGGGGAATATAAGAACTGTATGACTCAGAAGAAGAAAATCTCCATGAATACTCAATGAAACTAATCTAATGAACTATTATCACCATAAAACTGCTGCACTAAATTCATGTTCAGCATAGCAAAGCACAAACTAAACAGGAAATTGGACAAACCTGTGCCAGCTTACAGTGCTGGGTGCAAATCAGATCAGTCTGTTTATAACAGCTTCCATTTAGTTCATAGATGTATTTTTAGCAAGCAACAACCTCTAGTTTTAGTCATTACTCTGAAGCTGTAATTGAAAAAACGCAATGGAGTACAAGTGAATAAATATGTACTCGTAAAAAATAAAAATCTCTGAAAAACATTTGATCCTTCTTCAGAAAAAAGGGAAATAATTAATTTCATAGATGAATAAATCATTTCCCTCATTCTTTTTTCAGATAAAGAATGTTTTCAATAATTTATCATGAAAAATATTACTACCAGAAATCTAGACTGATTCTATAAAATACAAGTCAAAAAGCTAAATTTTATAAAATACAAGTCAAAAAGCTAAGTTTAACTACTTCAATAGTCATACAAATAGTACATGTTAGACTAGGCTTGCCAAAATAATTCTCAGACTAGGCTGAATGACAGATTTGCTCTAATTATGGAATAAAATAATTCTGAATTGCTTTCTTAAATTAAAGGCAAACGGTGGTCATGTGGTGGGTGTGTCAACATGCTGTAAGCAGCGCATGCTCCCAACCTCTCTCTCTCTCTCGAAAACGTTTTTATAACCATTACAACATTTACAATTATGAGACAAGACAGAAGGTACAGATAATTTTAAAGAGATGCTGAAGTTAAGGTCCACTCAAGGACTCAGACGCAGAGAGATGCACTATTGTAGGGAATGGCACAGAAATGTGTGCCCTTGGCAGACATGTAGTAGGTCACCACTGGAAGATGTCAGCCATCAGACAGGATGGGGGAAAGCTGAGGAACTGGAAAAAGACACGTTATTACAAATATGGGATAGACACATGCTGCAAAACCTAAATAGCGTATATACTCACGCATAAGTTGGGTCTTGAAACCCGAAAAATCGATCATAAAAATCAGACCCCGACTTGTATGCCCGTTCAAAAATACAACACTTAATTTTTTATTTCTTTTTTTCACATCTTCTTGCTTCCTCCAATCTTGCACCAGTTTCTCAGATGCATTGAATTTTGTTGCAGCAGCACAGTTACCAATTTCTTTCACTACTTCAATAATGTTACATTTAAAACCAGCTCCATATTTTCTTCTGATCGAACACACCATTGTAGATCAGGGATGCTCTTATGATAAAGGTGTATGAGGGTGTGAGATACAAAAAACACAAAGCAGTGCAAACATCGCTTCGGAATAGTTCAGGTTTTACCGTGTGGTCATGTAAGCACAATACATAGAAAAAAAGGCAGTGTTCTCCGTGGTTACTCTCTCAGGCGGGCTTTAGCATATCATAATCTCTTGGACCAATAGTGCGAGTTTTCCGCATTCATCTGGTAAAATCAAGCCCTGACCCACGGGAGAACTTAAATGTGAGTACGGTATATCAAAAATTTGATAATAGTGCCTATCATTATACAGTATGCACTATAGCCCCTCAAGAAGCCATAAAGCAACACACACATATTAATTGTTGCTTTGACAGCTTCAATTTATAAAATTAGTGATTCTGGGGCAAAGATGTCCCTGCACTGTGTTAAAAAAACTTTCTTTAGTGAGTGACAGTAGTCAATTATAACAGTCGTATAGTAACTAATGTTCCTTGAATGTTTTTGAGAAGGGTTACACAGACATCTGGGAAAATGAAGACATGTTCTTTGTCTGTTGATTTCATTTTATCATTGTGAAAAATAGACTAATTCAAAGATTTACCTCTTCAGGCTAGGATGACTCCCTTCCAATTCCAGGCTTGAATATTCAGAACAGCCACAATGTTGCACTCGATTTGTGACTGGAGCTGGTTAACTCAATGGGAACTTAGCAGTGAAGGATTACTGGTGTTTAAGAGTGGATGCTTACAGGAAGCAGCACTGACCAACCTCTAGCCCAAGCCGAAAAAACTGATTTAGCTAAGGCTGTGGGTATATCTTTTATCTTTTTGATAGTATTTACATGTATTTTTATAGAAATAAGTAGAATTAGCATCTTCAGTTGATTCAAAATTCTCTTGTAAGAATCGTTAATGAGAAAAATACAACCACATAACTCCTGTTCTTATGTCATTGCAATGGCTTACAGTTAAGTTTTGGATTACATTTAAAATCCTTCTTTTTACACTATAAAGTTTAAATAGCCAATGCCCTGCTTACCTAAATGAACCTTTCTTTAAATACTTCAGCATTTATTAAGACTTTAAGGTGCGACTTGCTAATAATTCCAAGGACTCATAAAACAACTTTTCTGCCATTAGTTAGAGGGACTCAAATTTTAACAAACCTGTGAAAAGATCCGCCTGTTTATAAATCCAAATTGAAAATTCACTATGTTGGTCTACCATACCATGATCAGAGATTTGCTTATAATATAATATAATATAATATAATATAATCTATAATAATAAAAGGCAAAGCCCTCACTCACTCACTGACTGACTGACTGACTGACTGACTGACTGACTGACTGACTCATCACTAATTCTCCAACTTCCCATGTAGGTAGAAAGCTGAAATTTGGCAGGCTCATTCCTTACAGCTTACTTACAAAAGTTAAGCAGGTTTCATTTCGAAATTCTACACGTAACGGTCATAACGGTCGATAACGGTCGACAACGTCCGCCATGTTGAACTTTCTCATTTATGGCCCCATCTTCACGAAATTTGGTAGGCGGCTTCCCTGCACTAACCGAAACCGATGTATGTACTTATTTCGATGGTATGACGCCACTGTCGGCCGCCATATTGAACTTTCCAACGTCGCCAATTTTCAAACTTCCCGTGTAGGTAGAAGGCAGACCCCATCTTCACGAAATTTGGTAGGTGACTTCCCTGCGCTAACCGAAACCGATGTACGTACTTATTTCGATGGTATGACGCCACTGTCGGCCGCCATATTGAATTTTCCAAACGTCACTAATTCTCCAACTTCCCGTGTAGGTAGAAGGCTGAAATTTGGTAGGCCCATTCCTAACAGCTTACTTACAAAAGTTAAGCAGGTTTCATTTCGAAATTCTACGCGTAACGGTCATAACGATCAACAACGTCCGCCATATTGAACTTTCTTATTCATGGCCCCATCTTCACGAAATTTGGTAGGCAGCTTCCCTGCGCTAACCGAAACCAATGTACGTACTTATTTCGGTGGTATGACGCCACTGTCACCCGCCATATTGAATTTTCCAACATCACTAATTCTCCAACTTCCCGTATAGGTAGAAGGCTGAAATTTGGCAGGCTCATTCCTTACAGCTTACTTACAAAAGTTAAGCAGGTTTCATTTCGAAATTCTACGCATAACGGTCATAACGGTCAACAACGTCCGCCATGTTGAACTTTCTTATTTACGGCCCCATCTTCACGAAATTTGGTAGGTGGCTTCCCTGAGCTAACCAAAACCAATGTACAGTAATCCCTCCTCCATCGCGGGGGTTGCGTTCCAGACCCCCCCGCGATAGGTGAAAATCCGCGAAGTAGAAACCATATGTTTATATGGTTATTTTTATATATTTTAAGCCCTTATAAACTCTCCCGCACTGTTTATAAATATTCCCCGCAGCGTTATACAGCATAATCCCTTTGTATTCTCTTAGATATTAGGTAAGATTCATTGAAATTATGTATATAAACACACTGTTTATATACAGTAAAACCTAAATATTATTTTAAAGATATTGAGTGTCTCCGATATCACATATGTTACAGCCATTACGATAGACAGGTCACCAGCAATAAATACGTACATTGCAAGAAAAATAGTATACAGTAAATGTATTAATTATTTATGGTTACTCACCAACAATGACACGATGACTTGTCCGATAACAATGAGTTTAATTTTACTGCACAACAAAGGAGAGCGTTACAGCCCTTGTAAAGGAGCCACTTCAGGCGATTGTGTAGCACTGCCGTTGTTCTTCTTCTGGCAGTCTTCAATCCAAATCCCTAAAGCAGATTCCATCCAGACTACTGCCTTATTACATCCACTTACAACTCGTTTTGCACCCTGGTTAAAAGGACGCTGCAGATCTTATATTCCTTTCCTACTTTTTAAATAAAAAGAATCGTAGCCTTCAACAAATCCAAAACGTTTACCTTTTCGGCAATCGTTAACATCTTCTTCTTGCGCTTGGGCACGGCACCTGAAGCAGTAGCAGATTGTTTCGGAGCCATAATGAAGGGCTTGCCTATGCACAAAGATAAACATTAAAGAGCACAACTCTTTACACAGCGAAGCACGTTGATGCTGAATGAGCGAGATGAGACTTCCTGGTTAACACTGCATAGCTCCTGCGTGCTCTGATTGGTTAGCTTCTCAGTCAGGAGAACTTAACTGCGTGCTCTGATTGGTTAGCTTCTCAGCCATCCGCCAATAGCGTCCCTTGTATGAAATCAACTGGGCAAACCAACTGAGGAAGCATATACAGGAAGTAAAAAGACACATTGTCCGCAGAACCCGCGAAGCAGCGAAAAATCCGCGTTATATATTTAGTTATGCTTTCATATAAAATCCGCGATAGAGTGAAGCTGCGAAAGTCGAAGCGCGATACAGCGAGGGATTACTGTACGTACTTATTTCGGTGGTATGACGCCACTGTCAGCCACCATATTGAATTTTCCAACATCACTAATTCTCCAACTTCCCGTATAGGTAGAAGGCTGAAATTTGGCAGGCTCATTCCTTACAGCTTACTTACAAAAGTTAAGCAGGTTTCATTTCGAAATTCTACGTGTAACGGTCATAACGTTCAACAATGTCCGCCATGTTGAACTTTCTTATTTATGGCCCCATCTTCTCGAAAGTTGGTAGGCGGCTTCCCTGCACTAACCGAAACCAATGTACGTACTTATTTCAGTGGTATGATGCCACTGTCGGCCGCCATATTGAACTTTTCAACAGTCTTTGTTACTTATGGGCCCATCTTCAAGAAATTTGGTACACGGGTTCCCAACGCTAACTGAATCCTACTTACGTACATATATACGTCCATAGCCTGCAGCTTGGTCACCATGTGAGGCGGCGTTGGGTCCCCCATCCCAACGCCTCCCACGTTGTTGGCTGCCTGCCTATATAAGGCCGTCCGTCGCTCCAGTCTCTACATTCCCTTCCTTGCTTCGCCACGGGATTCACGTCTGCCTGCTGATAACTACAGCCTTTTTGTTTAATCCACGGCTTCTCCGCTGTTTTATTGTTTGTTTATTACAATTATAGTTATTGTATAGGTATTTTACACTTACTTTACGTTACTCAGGTACCCATTTCCTTCATCATTCTAACCCCCATTACCATGTCTATCGAGGTAATCACCATCGATCAAAGAAATGTCACTTACCGAGTGGTTTCCTTGCCCGGAGATGGCACCTACCTTTTCCATTCTCTGTGTTACATATTGCACGGCCATATCAGGCTCACTCTTGATATCCGGAAGAACATTGTGTCTTATGTATTGAATGACTGGGACAGGTTCAAGGTGTGGACTGATGACGGTACAGGAGATAATTATACTACACAGGAGCACTAGAAGAGTGAAATGCTTAAGCCCTTCACCTATGGTTCTGCATGTGAGTTGATGGCTGCCGCTGAATTGTTCGGTTGGTGCTTTCAAGTGTACCGAAATGGTCAAATATATTACACCTTTCGACAACCGCCAATGCCTCTTAAACATCTTACATTCACAGGTGACGATTTCAGTAGTGGACACTTTGATGTTTATGAATGTTTAAACTCTCAAAAGCTGGATGTGAAGTTATCGATGAAACCGGTTGTAAGCTTACAACGCTTCACAGATGCCGAATGTCACTTCAACACAAGTCCTGCAAATACTGTCGTAATTGAAACAAACCATGAACCTCAAACTGATTATGACAGCAGCAATCCAAGCTGTGAGATTTGAGACAAGATTACTGTTCACATGGCCAACTGTAAGTTACATGCTCAAGAGTAAGCTCAGCGCACAGCTTGGTCATGTTACAACTGGATGGCCGAACTCACAATGTGGTATACAAAGAGATCCTTAACAAATAATTATTGGCATATTTTCCCTCAGTTTAAAAAGGTTAAATTTTCTTCTTAATAAAAATTTTAATGCAGTACTTCGCCGCTGCGAAGCGCGGGTATTTTGCTAGTATAATATAATATACTGCAGGTGGGCTGACGCCCCGCCTGGGGTTTGTTTCCTGCCTTGCACCCTGTGTTGGCTGGGACTGGCTCCAGCAGACCCCCGTGACCCTGTAGTTAGGATATGGCGGGTTGGATAATGGATGGATGGATAATATAATATACATTTGTTAAATAAATTTCTTATTCATTTATACAAAAAATACAAGTATTCCAACAACTAAAAAAGTTGAGAATTCCCAGGAGATGGTGGGCCACCAATTGGCTAAGTTCTCGAGGACTGTAGCAGTCCTTTGACTTTGCATTGGACCCGAAAGAGGTTTATTTTCCCCAGGGATGCTGCTAACTGGAGTTTTTGATCTCTTCTCCTCTGCTCTCATTTAGCCATATCTTAACAATATTAATAGATATACTGTATATTGTTAGGATCTATTTTGGTTAATCAGTTTGAAAGGGCTTTGTGTTATTGTGAGATTTAAGCAAATCTTGATTTTTATGTAAAAATCTCTAAACTTATTTTATCTGTAAACTTGTTACAGTGCTCCGAGAATAAATCTGGTGAAGAGAACCGTGCAAAAATAAACTGAACACATATGTGAACTAAGTTTAATAAGTCCCTTAAATACACACTTTAATGAGACAAAGTCTCTTGATTTATTGCAAGTGATGAAAGGACCAGGAGATAATAACGTGAACATTCTGAATCCGAGTCTGTCTTAGGCAATGTCAAAACAGGCAGATCAAAGGGCAGGAACAAACCAAAAATCAAATATAAAGGGAAAGAACAGAAGCAAACCTAGCACCGCGCTTACTAAGAATTGAAACTCACTAACATTAGATATTAATGTGTATTTTGTCTCTAATTGAAGGATAATCTTGACTCATGGTGGAGGTTCCGGTGGAGTTACAGATATAAACACTGCAGTCTCATGACCAGTGATTTTCCATTGTGTAAATAATAAATAGAAAAAATGTAATAATTGCAAATCATTTCCAAATGAGTTTCAAACAATAAAAACCTAAGGAAAGGAATGAATACTATGACATACACATTGATCACTCACTACAATTTGTGGCACTTCTTGTTGTTTGTGTGTTTTATAAACATTGTAAATATTATTCATTGATGAATATCTTTGTTCATCAACACATCTCCAGAGCTTCTGCAGCTGTACAAAATGTTTATGTGAATAACAAAATAGGCTTTACTTCGTTATGTGCTTAAATATACAAGCAGTTTAAGAAATACAAGAACACAGTGACCATTGTTGTGCACATATATCTACTTTTTTCTTTTTCTATGTATACCTTTGGTTATATTTAAAACTTAATTTGCACAACTCAGAATATTATTTACTATACTATATTTACCTATACTATTTCAAGTAATCTATCCTAATAAAAGGCAAAGCCCTCACTGACTCATTCACTCACTGACTGACTCATCACTAATTCTCCAACTTCCCGTGTAGGTAGAAGGCTGAAATTTGGCAGGTTCATTCCTTATAGCTTACTTACAAAAGTTGGGCAGGTTTCATTTCGAAATTCTATGTGTAATGGTCATAACTGGAACCTATTTTTTCGTCCATATACTATAATAGACATCTGCTCGATGGCCGTTAGTGCCTGCCCATATAAGGCCATCCGTCAGCGGCAATCCAATAGAAACACTGCCGCTAAATATTCACGGGTGAAGGACTGTGCTTATGCAGAGGAAGATGAGATGGTCAGGGTGGTGTTTGGCACAAACTCAGCGAAACTGCGAGAGAAACTTTTAAGTGCCAGGTCTTAGCTAACATTAAATACAGCCATGGACATCGCACGAGATGGCACCAGCACAGCTGGGAACCTTCGATGAATGTACACCGAGCGGCTCACGTGAACTGACGCAGTGCACAGACAAAAAGCAACAGTTACACAATTGAGAAGGCAGCAAAAAAATATGAAGTGTCTGACACATACAAGCATATTCATAAGTGCAACTACAGCGGAAACAAAGCACACGGTGGAAAAAGTCAATGTCCCGCTAAAGGAAGACAGTGTAAAAAAAAACCCGTGCATGCAGTGTGTGACGTCTCAGATAAAGAGGAAGAGAAGCTGTTTATTGATGCAGTAAGAAACAAATCGATGAATGAAACCTGTTATCTCTACAACGATTGACAAACACGGAATGTAACTTGAACACAACACATCCTACAAATACAAACCTGATTGAAAGAAATAATGATAATCAAATCCTTGATGACAGCAACACTCCAAACACTCACAAAACAATTACTGTATATTGACAATCATGTTATGTTATTTTTAAAATGTTCCCTTTTCTTTTTCATAACTTCTTTAACACACTACTTCTCCGCTGCGAAGCGCGAGTATGTATATATACCTGTATATATATACCCCGATCTACATACTCTCAAATAGACAAACCACACGCCGTGGCGCAATGGAAGAGGCTTCGCCTTGTCGCGGATGCCAGGGGCGACGACCCGGCCGGGACGCCTTGGAGGACCGGAAGTGGGCGTGTGCCCATCTGGGATCATGTGGGGGCCGCCTTCCTGGTTGCTTTGGGGGCCACGGGTTCAGGGCATGGAAGCCCCACCCTGTAGGGGCCCGTGGTCACCGCCAGGAGGCGCCCCAATGCCTTGGGGACTTGTGACCTCAGCACTTCCGCCACACCAGGAAGTGCTGGGGGGAAGATTTAGAAGGGCACCCGGAGAGCTACCGGGAGAACAGCCGGCATTTCCACCCGCTGGGGCGTGGCCAACAAGGGAATGCCGGGAACCACCTGGAGCTCATCCGGGAGAATACAAAAGGGACTGTCTCCCTTCATTCGAAGCTAGAGTCGGGTGGAAGAAGGACAAGGCACGAGAGAGGTGTGGAGGCGGCCCGAGAAGAAGGCATTTGCGGCCAGAACTGTGTGTGTTGGGGTATTTGTGCATTGAACTGGGTCTGAGTGACCAAATAATTGTAAATAGTTGTAAATAAACACGTGTGGTGGTTGAAGAACAACATGTCTGCCTGTCTGTGTCCGGGTCAAGTCCACAGCCTCTAGCGCCGATGTCCGAGGTTCGATTCCCGAGAGGGGGTGCACTGAGTATGTACGCCTGATGACCCCAAAATTAGGGCGAAACACGTGTCGCGTACTCTTTGCATTATTTCATAGTAAAACTATTTCAATATATATATATATATACATACATATATATATACACACACATACATATATATCAGCGCTTCCCGATTCATTTTACCCTCGCATCCCCTTGGTTTGAGACGTATGAAAAAATATGCGGTTAACGCAGAAAGACAGATCACCAATTGAAGCTTTATGATTAATGGATACTTTATTCACCATCAATGATTGTTTTGGTAAAGCCATACTCAGTGTAACCATTAGATGAACTGTAAAAAAGTAAGAGCGAGGGAAGGGTGACTTATTGAGGCACGCAGGCGAAACCACAATAGCACGCGGGCTCGATGTAGTGCACGTCAACTCGATCTGAATTACGCGAACATATTCTATTTAGTCGACAAAAATCGTTCTTCACTGTGGTGTGTTCATTCATTTCCTTTCTTTGCCAAGGAAGCAGCCTTTTCATAGGTTCTCCACTGTTTTAGCATATTCGTAAGTGCGGCTGCTGTAGAAATCAGCACGCCTCCCACGTAATTGACTGCCTGCCCATATAAGGCCATTCTTCCCTGTGGTTTCTTTATTCGTTTCCTTGCTTTGCCAAGGAAGCAGTTTTCTCACAGCTTCTGCACTGTTTTATAAACGAACGACATATAAGAAAGTCCTTTTTCCTTGCTTCACCAACGAAGCAGCATTTTTATTTAATCCACGGGTTCTCCGCTGTTTCATTGTTCATTTATTACGATTGTTATAGTTATTGTGTGGGTTTTATTTAATCCACGGGTTCTCTTCTGTGTTCGCTGTGGTGTGTTCATTCCTTTCCTTGCTTCGCCAAGGAACCAGCCTTCTCACAGCTTCTGATTTCACCGCTGCGAAGCGCGGGTATTTTGCTAGTTAGCTATAAATTGTACTAACTCCTTTGCTGCAATGTGCCAAGCTTGCACAGTGAGTGACCACTGGAGTCTCCGAGCTCTACCCACTCAAGGCAACTTTATTCGTGTGTATCAGTGTGGCCTGAACTGTGCTGGTTCCTTCCTATCCCCTAATGCTGGTTATACAGATTCTAACTTCACATGACCTAGTAATTTAAAATGCATGCTCAGAATAAAACAAAACATGGATGGATTACATATTACATGTTTATTCTTTGTCTATCTACTTATTTTTTGAACATATGGCAAGTTTATTTAACATTTAGAGAAAACTGACTTTCAGATATCTTGAAATGCAGTTTTCAGTTTCAAGATATTTCAAACTCATTTCCAGATATCTCAGAATACATTCTTTTATATTTAAAGATATTGACAATACATTTTTGAGATATCTCAAAAGCTTTGAAATATATCTCAACGACATTTCTTGACAGTTTCCATGTCAGGATATCTACTCTATATATATATAATCCTAAGCGTAAAAGTGCAACGATTTTGTGCAATGATTTTATGTGACATTTTTATGTCACTTTTTTGTTGTGCCTTAAATCGGGCTTATTTTAAACCTACATATATATGTTTGGTATCTTTCTTTTCAGAAATTATCCAACTTTAATGTGTTGTGTTAGATTTTCAGATACTTTTTCCTTTTTTAAATTATAAACTAAAATATCAAGAAGATCGAGTTACGATGACCCATTGCATTCCACTTTAGTTTTCACGTGATTTTTCCTGTTATTTAAATGAGTTATTTTTAAAAAAAAGTTTTTTTAAACTATAAGAATGTCAGTTAAAATTAATGGATCATTTATTTAGTCTCTTATAAATACTCATCGAGCATTGTGGACCACAGTCTAACTGGAATACTCCAATCGGTAAGAGTAGGGTGACCAGGTGGGTTTGGCTATAAAGGAGGACACCGACAGTCAAAAAGGAGGACAAAAATTACCAAATATATTTTCCAACTCCAATCAACCGCTAACCGCTGTCCGTTGTGCTGTCGGGCGGAAATAGAATATAAAACAGTGTTGCCGCTACTTGATGTTACAATTATTGATAACATAATGTCACGTGGTGACGCCGATGAATGGAGAATGTCCGAAGGCTGCTCATTCTCGGTATATATCATATATAATTAGTCAAAAACAGTCACCTCTGTTCGTTATTCTGTGAAAGGAGGACATTTTGATGAATTTCTGGAATGCCTGGAGGACGGAGGAAACCATGTTAAAAAAGAGGACATGTCCTCCTTTTGGAGGACATCTGGTCATCCTAGGTAAGAGAGTAAATATTATATTCTCATTTCATGATTTTTACTCCTTTAAATAATAATTCATCTTTCTTTTATATATTTATAAAATTTCATGATTTTGACTGCAATAAATAATAATTTTTCTTTTGTACATTTACTGATATTCTGGCCGCAACTGGGGGTTGGGCGCCAAAGGCGCTGGGGGACTTGGCCCCCCTTGTCTTGGATATATTTTGAAAGATCTCAAATTGACCTTGCATGCATTTTAAGGTATCTGAAATTAACTTTGAGATAATAAAAATCACTTTCTGTAAAAATTCAGATTCCTTCAATAGGATTTTCTGTCTGTTTTAAGATATCTTGAAATGCATGTGAGATGACCCTGTAGTTAGGATATAGCGGGTTGGATAATGGATGGTGTGAGTTCAGCCCGGACACAAACAGACCGACACCGGCAGTTCTTAAATCACATACATTTAATAAAGACCATGTTCCCCAAGACACAAGTCCCACATATACACAGTGCTTCCCGCACCAAACACCCTTACCTGGGCCTTTTAATGTCCGTGGGCCACCTCTCTTCCATCCACTGGAGCTTCATCCTACTCCAGCACCCGACTTTAGCTCCTTGAGTGTAGGAAGGCGGCCCCTTTTATAATCACCCAGACGTGCTCCAGGTGCTCGCTGATGTTCTTCCAGCAGCACTTCCTTTGTGTGGCGGAAATGACACATGAGCACCCGGAAGCACTCTGGGCATCCCTGGAAGGTCCTTCCTCCATCTTCCCAGGTGTGGCGGAAGTGCCGATCTTCCGGGCTCAATGATGCTCGGGGCACCCCTTGGCCTCCTTGCTCTGTCCCCGTGGTCCCCTCCTTATCCAGGGCGGTTGTCCCCTTGTGGCCCAAGGGATATATAGACCGCCTCTCGGTCCTTCCAGGTGACCTGGCTGGGTCTGGTCTTCAGCCTCCTGCCACAATGTATGGATATCTGAAATCGAGCTGAAAGCTATTTTGAGATATCTTGAAATGCATCTCATATTTCTGAATCCGGACAGGAAGCTATTTTCAGATATCTGAAAACATATTTAAGATAACTAGAATTGCATTGCACATATCAGAAAATGATATTCAGATATCACAAAATCAGTTTTTTTTTTCCTTACAAAAAATACCTTAATCTTGGATTATGCAACATGAGTAATGCAATAATTCATGGACATTTTTGATACTGTTTGCTGTTGTCCAGCGTTGATCACCATTGGATCTCGTTCTATCAGAAGGTTTCATTTTTGTTCTCTATGAAAACATGAGATTAAAACAAATTCCATCACTAGAGACTACATGGGGTAAGTAACATTTTTGATATTCCTTTTAAAAAGTATTTGAGTTATCTTGAAATAAAATTCAAACTATCATGAAATACATTTTAAGATCATGAAATTAATTTGAAATATCTAAAAAAGAGTGTTTTAGATATCTGAAACAATAGTAAATTTGCAAATATCTGAAATACATTTCCAGATTCCTAAAAATAACTTCCTGTCCATTTTCAGATATCGACACTGCATTTCAAGATATAGTATCTGACAATAACTTCCTGCTTAGTTCAAGATATCTCAAACACATTTCAGGATATCATAAAATGGGCAGCTATGCTATACTAAAATATATATATTTATTTGAATAGAGCTATTCACATGAGTATTTCTCTTAAATTGTTGAAGTATGCACTCTAAAGAAAATATTTTGAAAATATTAAGTCAAGCATGCACTATCTACCGCTAGCAGCATTTATGTACGCTGGGTCTCCTGCATTTCAGGGGTATAGCAGATCCTACACATTTTTCAAAACATATATACATTTTAGAAGAGCAAGATAAATTGTTTTTTCTGTCCCTTGCACTTTTCTGCTGGTCCCAACAGCCAGCTCTACAGCCGAAACATAAACAGAATTCAACAAATCACTTCGCTGCTTTGTTCACAGAGTAACGAGTCATGCTTATTGGTTTATATAGTATAAAAAAAGAAAGAACAAAAAAAGACTGTCTAGTTTTTTTTCTTTAATTTAGTCTACAGGACTTTCACATCTACATATTTATTTTTGTTAGATTACAAAGCCCACTTAAAATAGTAAATGTTTACATGAAACAGACAAGAGAACGTGTGATGTATCAGAACTGTCAGGGTCACAGTCCAGGCTAGCAGCTGGAAACAAACTCATGTAATCCATTCAGCAATCATTCACGCATTTGGATTACACTTCTTACAATCAACAACATTTTACCTCTTGTGTATATTTAAAAAAAAAAGCAGACAACTTAATCATAACGTTTTAAAAGTGAGGAAGTTAAAACTTCAAAGAGAGAAATCTGCATTTTTCCATGTATGACCTTTGAGCCGAATTTGGAGGAACAAATGTAGCAATTTGTGAGAATAAAGCCATCCTTCTGAAAAGTGCCAAGAGATTTAATAAGAGCAAAACAGAAGAGTATACTCTGCCCAGCTACAATAAATAACGTTCAGAACCATTAAGCACAATACGGATTCCTCTGCTATAAAAAATGTCCTTGGGTAGCCTCCCAGGATGAACTGCCCTGTAGTCCAACTATATACACATCATTAGAATTTACAGTAATGTGCATTCATCAGAGAAGATGGGAGCTCATGTGGTGTCATTAAATAAATTGAGAACCTCTGAATTTTATATAAGCCTCCCAAACAAAGTGAACCTGTGTGGTCTCACACCTAAAGCATTCAGATCACTTCTGACTAACAGGTTCTTTGCAAGTCAGTTTATCTTAACACTCTGCATACTGTCAGGGAGTACAGCCACCTTCACAAAACTGTATATGGAAAAACAAAAAAAATGGTTTTGTTTGGTGCGTTTATTTCAGATTTCAGACATGAAATCATAAGCTATTGAGTATAACATTTACAGGATAATTTAATGTACCATTAAGACTTCAGAAAATGAAAAAGGCAATAGAAGTGAAGAAACTATTTTTTTCAAATAACTATTAATCAAAATGCTGTAAGAAGAAAAATGGATTTGTGGAGAGCTGCAGTGATGGAGACTTTGTAGGTAAGCACTATGAAAACACAAGATTAATAAATTTACAGATTATGCTCAGTACGAAGTAGCTTGTTAGGTAAGGTCTTTGTAGCAAATGTAGTATTTTCACCTGGATTGAGCCATGGATATGAGCTTCAACACTGCTGCCATTTCCTGTGTTGGGGTCACGTGGATGTTGGGAAAAGCACCTTTTCAGATATTTCTGTGACTGAGAAAAGGGTACAGCCCTTTACAAGGCCACCATTCACCTCCAGATCAATGCTAATACAGTATCACTGGGGATTCAATCGTGTGGAATTTCAAGTAAGCACTGAATCGCTGAAATTTTAATGTGTACTCTTGTCCAGGAGTAGGGTGTCTGGATTTTTTTATTTCTTTTTTTGAAAACAGTAGAAGGCTGAAAGGCTGTGGTCGGTATATATGTACAGTAATTCTGTACAAGATGATGGTGGGGAAACTCCACGTTTTATTTGCAGAATAAGATTTAAAGGTATATTGTAAAAGGTGCTATTTAAAATACAAAGCTATCCTGAATAACTTTCATCCATCCATCCATTTTCTAACCTGCTTCATCTTGAACAGAATCATGGGAGAGCCTGAATAATTTATAGCTCAAACAAGTAAACTTTTTATCAAGCCAAATAAAGACAGAGCCTGATTCAGTTACAGTAAGAATGATGGAAATACAGAGACAATATTAAAAGATTTTGGTTATAACTTGTGGATTGCCACATCTTTGGCTGTGTCCCTGAAAGTTCTGGTGAACAGCCTAATGACTCTCTATGAAATTAACTTTGCTTTAGACATTGACCTGGTTTTGCCCCTAAAGAAGGACCTTATTTTTCTCTGCTACTTTAAAAACAAATCGTTTTTATTTCGTTTTTCTTTTATCCTGTCTATGTTCTAATTGGAACCATTTTTGAATTCTGAATAAATCTTTTAAATACAGTGGTGCCTGGTACTACGAAGTTAATTTATTTCAGGAGGCCATTTGAACTCTGAATTGTTCGAAGTCTGAATCAGTTTTGAAAGTGAATTAATCCATTCCCAGACCCTAAACAATACCCATTTTAATAAACTTAAATAGCAATTACACATAATTCAAGGTAAAATAACACAATTAAATGATTTAAATAATAAATTAAAACATGAAAACAACAAATAAAATATGTGAATGCTGTATAATCAAATGGAAATTGCATTTACTGTATGTAAGTAAGGGGTTGTAATGTCCTATGTGGCTGATGGAGAGGAAGAGAAAGGTTACTGCTTGGGGGATACTTCGCGGTAAGTTCCTTTACAACCTCAATCATCGATGCGACATCCTTCTTCTTAGGCTTCATTGCTTCCACACTCTTCTTGGATGCCATGGTTAATAGAGAGGTGTTGTATAATTAACCAAACACATTAAAAATAAAGCAAAAAAAGCACTGAAAACACACAAGTATAACGCAACAGATGCTTTCACAGCAAGCATGAGAGCTGACTTGGGTGCACAACAGATGACTTTGAAGCATCGTTCAAATTTCGGATGATATTTCTCTCGGATTTAGTGTTCAGACTCTGGAATGTTTGAAGTTAGAATCATTCAAAGTACAAGGCACCACTGTATTAAAGAAACGTAGTTTTGTTTTCATGGGACAGAGGTTTTAATGGTTTTCCTTCTATCCTTTTGTTGAGAGTCCTAAACCAAGACTAAGAAAACTCACCTAACCTCAGAACAGTGCGCTGTCTGCTTTAAACCCCCAAAATGCTACATCTGACAATAACCTGAAGCCACATATCCAAGTTACATGCCACACTCATCGTCTCTCTTGACTCGCTATTTCTACTCCTAACCCTTTCCGTAATGCTTTGCTAGGACATGATAATTCTTTAACAAAGTCTTCCGCAAAAGTGCACTGCATTACTACTCTAATAACTAACCTCAATGCATGTAAAAAATCTAGGCAGTGTGGCATAAATACGAATAATTTAATTACAATTACACCTTTAGATGAACAATGTATTAAATCTATAATTTAATTATAGATTAAATAAAAAATATGCACAGAGCGGCGCTAATAAAAATAACTTAATTTCTCTCTCGAATACCCATAACGCACATAAAATTCAGCTCTGCTCTTCCAAAACATTAAATATGGCTTTATTAAATGTTAGAGCTTTAACCAACAAGATGTTTTCCATCAATGATCTTATTAGTGATAGGAAAATTGATTTTATTGCAATAAGTGAAACGTTGCTTAGCTCTGATGGCGCGACTGTTTTAATCGAATCTGCGCCTCCGAATTACAGCTTTACTCGTGCGGATCGCCAAGGAAAGAGAGGTGACGGTTTAGCAAACATTTACTCGAGACGGTTAAAGTCCTTTGAGTATCTTGCCATTGTTATTCATGGAGTTTCTCAGTTTCTAGTATTATCCGTGTATAGACCTTCTAAATACAATGCGTCTTTCTTTGAGGAATTCTCAGACTTGGTGTCAATTATAATTACGAACTATGACGCGCTCCTAATAGTTGGTGACTTTAACTTTCATATCGATAAACGGTGTGACACAAAAGTAAAAGAATTTATGAACCTCCTGGACTCTTTTGATTTGAGACAGCTCGTTAATCAGCCTACACATAAAGCAGGTCATACGTTAGACTTAGTAATTACTAAAGGACTGAAAGTTGATGTGAAGCAGATCATTGATATTGGTCTATCAGACCATTTTCTTTTACTATTTAATATAGAAATAATGATAGAAAACATTCACGAGAAGCATATTGTTAAAAAACGCTTCTTTGATTTATCAGCAGCTTCAAAATTTACAAACATTCTAAGCAACCAGTCCATTTGTAGTGCTAACTACAATAGCGAGGATAATGTAAATAGTAAGGTGGAAAAATTTAATACTAAGGTGAGAGCTGCTGCTGACATAGCCGCACCTAAAAAGGCAGTTAAAAAATCTTCCGGCATTGTTATTTCATGGAAGACCCAGAGTATCTGATTTAAAGAGAACATACCGTAGAGCTGAGCGTAAATGGAGAAAAATTAAATTAACTATCCACCATGAGATATTGAATGTTAAAATAACAGAATACAATAACATGGTCCATCTTGAGAGGCACTGCTATTTCTCTAGAATTATAAATAACAATGCTAGTAATCCCAGTCTTATTCTCTACAAATGATCATCTGCTAAACCCAGGTAACTCAATGGAATGCCTCCAGAATACTTCCAGTGAAACTTGTGAGGCTATCACTGTATTTTTCAATCAAAAAATGAATGATATTAGAAATAATATAGTATATCTCCCCAACACTGCGCATCCTCTTAAGTACATTATAAACAAATTAAATTCTTTCACCAGGATAGATTTACCTGATTTATATAAAATAATTTCTCAACTGAGACCCTCCACCTGCGTCCTCGACCCAATACCAACAAGTTTTTTCAAAGAAGTATCGGGCGTGCTAATTGATAGAATTCTTGACATAGTAAGCTCGTCATTAGATACGGGGGTCTTCCCATCTCAAGACTGCTATAGTTAAACCCCTACTCAAGAAAAATAATTTCGACTCCTCTGCTTTTGAAAATTTTAGACCCATTTCTAACCTGCCTTTCTTAAGTAAAGTTCTAGAGAAGGCAGTCATTATGCAGCTAAATGACCACCTCAATAAACATGCTATTCTTGATAAGTTTCAGTCGGGTTTCAGAACAAATTACAGTACAGAAACTGCACTCGTTAAAGTAGTAAATGACTTGCGGGTAAATGCTGACAAAGGCCATTTATCTGTTCTCATCCTCTTAAATCTGAGTGCCGCAGTTGATACCATTGATCACAATATTCTTAGAAATCGCCTTAGTCAGTGGGTGGGCCTCTCTGGCAGTGTCTTAAATTGGTTTGAATCCTACCTGGCAAGTAGAAAATTCTTTGTTAGTTGTGGTAATTATACTTTAAAGACACATGATATTCTATATGGTGTTCCACAAGGCTCTATCCTGGGTCCGCTACTCTTTTCGACCTACATGCTTCCGTTAGGTCAGATTATCTTGGGGCATAACGTGAACCTCATCAATAGCACCTGATGACCCCGACTCTGTTGTTTCACTAACACAATGTCTTACTTGTGTTTCTGAGTGGATGCGTAGCAATTTTCTCAAGCTAACTAAAGAAAAAACTGAAATTTTAGTGATTGGCAATAATGGATATAATGAGGTTATTAGAAATAAACTTGATGCATTAGGATTAAAAGTCAAGACGGAGGTAAAGAATTTAGGGGTAACTGTTGACTGTGACCTGAATTTTAAATCGCATATTAATCAGATCACTAGGCCAGCATGTTTTCACTTAAGAAATATAGCAAAAGTTAGACCTCTTATATCATTGAAAGATGCTGAGAAATTAGTTCATGCTTTTGTTTCCAGTCGACTAGATTACTGTAACGCACTCCTCTCAGGACTACCCAAAAAAGACATCAATCGATTACAATTAGTTCAGAATGCAGCTGCTAGAATCCTAACTAGGAAAAGAAAATCTGAGCTCATTTCTCCAGTTTTGATGACACTACACTGGTTACCTGAGTCATTCAGAATTGACTTTAAAATACTGCTTATGATTTACAAAACCTTAAATAATCTCGCTCCATCTTATACAGTATATCAGAGTGTCGATACTGTATCTTATATTCCAAATCGTAACCTTAGATCTTCAAATGAGTGTCTGCTTAGAATTCCAAGAGCTAAACTTAAAAGAAGTGGTGAGGCGGCCTTCTGCTGTTATGCACCTAAAATCTGGAATAGCCTGCCAATAGGAATTCGCCAGGCTGATACAGTGGAGCACTTTAAAAAAACTGCTAAAAACACATTACATTAACATGGTTTTCTCATAACTTCATTTTAATTTAATCCTGATGCTCTGCATATTCAATTAATTATCATTACTATTCATGGTGGCTCCAAAATCCATACTAACCCCTACTCTCTCTTCTGTTCTTTTTCCAGTTTTCTGTGGTGGTGACCTGTGTCACCACCACCTGATCAAAGCACCGTGATGTCCCTACATTGATGGATTAAAGGCTAGAAGTCCACGTGACCGTCATCATCAAGTCCTTCCATGAGAACCCTGAATACAATGAGGACTGATCATTTATGTTAGGTAGAATGCCCAGGGGGGCTGGGCGGTCTGATGGCCTGGAACCCCTGCAGATTTTATTTTTTCTCTTTTTTTTGTTTTGTTTTTTCTGTCCTCCCTGGCCATCAGACCTTACTTTTATTCTATGTTAATTAGTGTTCTCTAAATTTAATTCTTACTTTGTCGTTTTTCTCTTTCTTCATCATGTAAAGCACTTTGAGCTACATTATTTGTATGAAAATGTGCTATATAAATAAATGTTGTTGTTGTTAAAAAATCAAAGCATCCATGCATTAACATCTGCAGCCACCAGTCATGCACCAGGCCTGAAGGCTTTGTGAGTAGCTGGTATTCTCTAGCAGTATGTGGAGTTTAGAGATAAAATGACTTGCAAAGAATCTGTCAGTCCTTATAGTACTTTGCAACTAGTCAGCTTGCTTCTCACTTATGTCTGCATCCTGAAATGTAAGCAAAATTGATGAATCAGACGTTCTTAGGCCTCCAAATGGAATACATACTTTGACACCGACCATCTATACTGTGCTCCACCAGGCCCATCCCAGCACAGTACATACATTTCTGCAGTGGTGAGTAATTGAAAACTCTGGCCTTTGCAGTTCTTATGTAATAAAAAGTTAAACAAGAAGGCGTAAAAGACTGTGACTTCAATATGTCCTTGTGAATTGTGCTTTAAATAAGCTTTGCATATATACTTCATTTTTACCAAACTTATACACTGCTGCTTGCACACATGCAAAATGGAATCATCCTTGTGATGATTTGGAAATAAAGACTCACAAGCCAGCATCTGAGGAAATGCAGTCTCTAACTGATGCTTCTTTTCCACCCGCAGCCCAGACAAAGAATTCTGCTTACACTACTTTCGAGTTGGGTGTGGAGGTTCCACCTCTTCTGCCCAATGAGCTATTTAAAGAGCGCCGTTCACTCATGTACCAGATCCAGGACAGTATGAAGCTGTGAATTACTGACAAAGTAAAGCTTTGGAAGAGGGAACAATGAATGAGCAATGTTTGTAATTCCCTTTCACCATGTACACTATTTTTTACCCTTATTATTATTTGCCACATTAAACAGGGTACTGTCTGGTCCCCAACCCTTCATCATCTCCCTTTTATTTTCCTCTTTTCACAACATATACATTTAAGTTTATCTTGCATTTATAACCACATGAAAACATATTTAGCTTGTGCTAGTGAAAGCATTTTACTTAATTTAAGATACAGATATGAGAATTATTTTAAGCATAATTTTTATGCTATATGACAATGTTCTGCTCATTTGTAATAAATACTGACTCAGAGTAAGATGGCAAATTATTTAATGTTGAGGACCAGGAGATGCACATAGTCGAAGAGAAAGCTAAGGTCGAAACCAAAGTCAATCCCTTTTTTGAAACAAACTGGAAGTATAATCAAAAGTGAGTAGTCAAAAGCGAGAGCAAAATAATAGGTTGTCAAGAGGAACAAACAGTATCAAAAGATTTCAGCATTAGTGGTATCCATAAAACTTTGATACTTTGGAGATGTATGGAGCAACCTTTAAAACATCACTTAGATGATGACACAGGTGACCTACAATGTACAGAACTGAGGAAGAATTCTATGACAATGGGAGATGCCAAACACACTGAAACAGCAGTGTCATAGGGAACAAAAATGCCCTTGAGGCATAATGGGAGGAATCTTGAACTTTCTCAATTTAAACTTGAAAGAAAAAAAAAACTGAAATCCTTAGATCAATGCATTAGTTGATCAGAGTTTTCATGGTCCCTTGGTGGCCTCCTTAACTAGTCTACTTGCATGACCACTCACTTTTGTGAACAGTCTGCTCAAGACAGATTTACAGCTGTGCCATACTCTTTCCATATCTCAATAATTGTTTGAACTGGACGAGTATTCAGTGACCTGAATGTTTTCTCATCTCCATCACTAGACTTGTGTTTTTCAATCACCTCTTCATAGAGTTGCTTGGAATGTTTTTTCTTTGTCTTCGTTGTGTAGCACCATAAGTTGGACCTAGGTAAGGTACATTTAGACTACAGTCAATTGAAACCCCTTGACTACAGACAGATGATCTCCACTGAACTAAATATGAGACTTCTAAAACCAACTGGCTGCATCAGTGATGACTTAGGTGTGTCATATTAAAGGGCGCGAGTCAGGTGAGTTGTTAGCTTTAGCTAGTCCCACATGGAGGTTAATTGAAGAGCTTCCCCGTGAGGTTTTAAGCAAGTAGAAGAGCAGGGGAGGCATCACACATTGGGTTTGGTGTGTAAGTCAAAGAGCAGGAGGGACATCCCTAATTTGGTTTTATATTTTTTGTGTTTTCTATTTTTAATTAATGTAGACTGCCTTGCAGAGATCTGTTTTGACTTTGATATTACAGAGCCTTTTTCTGTTAATCAAAATCAAAAAAGGCAAATTAACTCCACTATGTTTCAATATTGTATGATAATAAAATGTGAAAATTTCCAAAGGGGTCAATATGTTTTATAGGCACTGTATACCTCCAGTGCAGTACTAATCTACAAGCTAATCATACTCTGTAGACTTAAATTTACTTAAATCTGCAAAGTTGCTGGTTCAGCCCTCACCTCTAACTCAGTGTGTAACTACACAAGTCATGTAAATTGTGTGTACTCTGGTTGAATGTATATAACTGTGCTTTATCATGATCTGCTCAGTTTCCTCAGATAAATACTGCAGCCAAATATACAATAATAAAGACAGTGGGCTAAGTTGATGACAGTCACAGCAGGTGATCGACAGCCATAATTTACATCAGAGACTGTTATACTGCAGGCATTCACACATGTACACAATTTGAAACATTTTAACAAGTCAATTTTCAAGAAAAAATAATTTAATATGGAAAGCATTCAAAGACAATAAGACTTCTCAATTAAAAAACCCAAGGCTGCATGCATACCCCCTACCACAAAAATTATGGGCTTTATTTCAAAATAACTGTGGTGTTGAAAAGAGCTCTTGATTTGCATATGTAAAAAATATGTTTAAGCAACCCGCGTACTGCCCTGAAAAACAGTAAAAGTTTAGTGCCATAAAAAAACAAAGCAAAGACAATTATTCAAAACAAATGACACATTAGTAACACCCATTAAAAATCAGAAACTTGCAAGCAGTTTTGCAAGTGAAGACTTCTATTGATGAAAATAAATGTACAGAAATTATAAAAATATTCCAGTATTTATGTACTTCAAATATATCAAGTGTCAGGGATGCCAGGGTCGACAACCCGGCCGGGACGCCTTGGAGGACCGGAAGAAGGCGTGCGCCCACCTTGGACCACGTGGGGGCCGCCACCCTGGTTGCTTTGGGGGCCACGGGTAGAGGGCTTGGAAGCCCAACCCTGTAGGGGCCCATGGTCATCGCCAGGGAATCCTGGACTTCAGCACTTCCGCCACACCAGGAAGTGCTGGGGGGAAGAGAGGCAGGGACACCCGGAGTGCTTCCGGGAGTACAGCCGGCACTTCTGCCACATGGGGGTGTGTCGGTGGGAGATTGCCAGGAAGCACCTGGAGCACATCTGGGTGTGAATAAAAGGGGCCGTCTCCCTTCATTCGGGGCTGGAGTCGGGAGAGAAGGAAGGACTGAGCTTGCTGGAGGAGGCAAGGAGGCGGCCTGAAGAGAGTAAGGCGTTGTGTGGCCAGGACTTTGGAGGTTTTGTGTGCACTGGAACTTGTAAATATTTGTAAATAAACGTGTGGTGGTGGAATTACAACATGTCTGCCTGTCTGTGCCCGGGTTCCGTTCACACAAGATATTTATTGAAATATTTGAATCTGTTTTAACTATGAAAATAAATTATTAAAATTATATACTCCTTTAGAATGACAAGGTGGTTAATATGATTGGGAGTGCATTGGAAGGCTGAGCCTGAAATCAAACTGTGGTTCTTTCACTTATTGAAATGTGCATATTCTCCTTAGTTTTTGCTCATCCATTTTCCTATTAATGCTTATTTAGGGTCAATGGGAGCTGTAAACTATTCCTAGGTCATTTTTTAGACTAGACACAACTATACAAGGTTAATTACTGTCTTTAAGCCGGCCTGCTATGAGTAAACATGGCTGTCTAGAAAGTGTGCCTCCAATGCTAAAAAGAACTCAATGCTAAAAAGAACTATTGACACCCTTAAACCAGCTTCCAGCCCCCTTGATATTGTACCACCACGTCTTTTAGTGGAAGCCTTTGATGTGTTGAGCCCATCTTTACTAGCCATTATAAATGATTCTATTAGTTCGGGGGTTCTGCCCTCATTTTTTAAACATGCTGCAGTCCGTCCCCATCTAAAAAAGGCAGGATTAGATCCTGGAGTTTTAACCAACTTTCGTCCAATTTCCCAGCTCCCATTTCTGGCTAAAATACTAGAAAAAATTATTTATAATCAATTGGTCAATCACCTTAACTCCAATAATTTATTTGAGACCTACCAATCTGGTTTTAGGCGTTATCATGGTGCTGAAACGGCACTCCTGAAAGTGTTCAATGACATCTCTCTTATTACTGACTTGGGTGATGCGGCAGTCCTTGTCCTCCTTGACCTGTCCGCTGCCTTTGACACCATTGACCATGAAATATTGCTGATGCGGCTCGAACATCTTGTTGGGCTTAAAGGGGCTGCTCTTAACTGGTTCAGGTTATATTTAACTGGTAGACACTTTTCAGTGACTTTAAATTCCTCTTTTTCATCTACTGTTCCTCTTAAATATGGTGTCCCTCAGGGATCCATTTTAGGTCCTATTTTATTCTCTATATACCTTCACCCTATTGGAGCGATTTTTAGGAAATTTAACATTTCTTTTCACTGCTATGCTGATGATACTCAGGTTTATATTCCCGTCTGCAACTCTGCAACAAATCAACTCCACAACTGTCTGTCTGAACTAAGATCCTGGATGGCCAATAATTTTCTTGATCTAAATCAAAATAAAACGGAGGTGCTTATACTGGGTCCACCAGCTAAAGCCCAAATTGGTCTTGGACTTCTCGGCTCTTTCTCTGCCTTTTCCAAACCTCAAGTCCGCAATCTTGGTTTTACCTTTGATAGCAACCTCTCTTTTGAGAAACAAGTAAATTCTGTTGTCAAGAGTTGCTTTTTCCAACTTCGTCTATTAGGTAAGATAAAGCCTTTTTTATCTTCTAAAGATCTTGAGAAAGCTACTCATGCTTTTATTTTTTCTCGCCTCGATTATTGCAATTCACTGTATTCTGGGATTAACAAATCTCTGATACACAGGTTACAGCTGGTCCAAAATGCTGCTGCTCGCTTTCTGGTTGGGGCAGGGAAGTATGACTCTGTTTCTCCTATTTTAGCTTCGTTACACTGGCTGCCTGTCAGTTTTCGAATTGATTTTAAAATGTTGCTGCTAGTTTTTAAATCGTTACGTGGGCTTGCTCCTGCCTATTTATCTGAACTGTGTGTTTTACACCAGCCATCCAGAGTGCATAGATCTTCTGGTCAGTTGTCTCTTGTTGTCCCTCGTACCAAATGTAAAACCAAGGGGGACAGGGCCTTTGCAGCTGCTGCCCCTCGCCTGTGGAACTCTCTACCTCATCATATTAAGGAGTCGTCTACAATTGAACTGTTCAAAACAAGATTAAAAACTCACTTCTTTTCACTTGCATTCAGTGACCTTCAGTAATACTGATGGTTTTCCTCTTTGTGATCATATAACATCATTTCTATTTATTATCTATCTTATTTTATGTTCATATATTTTATTACTATTTATGTTTTATTGTTTATTGTTTTTTCTTTTATTCTATTATTGTAAAGCACTTTGGCCGCAGCATTACTATGTTGTTTTAAATGTGCTATATAAATAAATTGACATTGACATTGACATTGACATAATACAGTGCAGCCCAGGCTAGCCTCTTGCTTACTGTGTCTCTGAACTGGACTAAAATGGGAGAAGAAATTAGATGGATGCTTTGGTAATTATATATTGTCATACAGGTCACTGGCTGGCTGGCATCCTTGCTCATCTGGGAGTCCTTGATAATCTTTGGAGTGTGCCAGAGCCATGTGTTCCTCCAGCACAGTAGGTCCCAACTACTCTCTGGTGGGTCTTTCATGTACATACCTGCAAGGCTTCATGGGAGTTGTAATTTCAGTGGGCAGCCTTAGTGGTTTGTGTGGGAGCTGCCAGGGGGAGGTGGCGAGAGAAGTTGTCCCCTGTTTAGGGAGTTTACAGCCTGACCTGGAAGTGCTTCCTGGATGTGGCACCAGAAATACTCCCTGATCGGGTATAAAGGAGACAAGTCCGCTTCAACCTGGGGAGCTGGTGTCGGGTGAAAAGGAAGGACAAAAAGCGGAGGGAAAAAGTTTCAAGAGAAAGTTTCTTGTAACACTTAGTGGAGAATAAAGAAATCTTGTAAAGGTAATTGTGTTAATAAAAGCCTTTACTTGTACTGGTAATCGTGTCTGTGCAATTGTGTCTGTAGTTTGAAGTGCTACTACATTCCCTACAGGCCATAATATACAGTTGAAAGAAAAGTTTCTAAAACCTTTGGAATTTACTGAATTTCTGCAATAATTATTCATACATGTTTATGAATAATTAATGGAGAAATCCACATAATTTCTAAGAATTCACAAAGTTTTTCTTCCAACTATAACTATTGTACTTCTTAATTGAAATTCACATAATATAGCTAAATAATTCTTAATGATCAATAAACAGCAATCACAGAACTACAAATTTGCAAGTCACTTTTACTAGAGCCTTTGAAACTAAAAATGATCAATGCAATATATATCACAAGATCACAACACATACAATAGAAAAGAACAAATTTGCATTATTTTCAGCTTTGCAAAAGCAGTATCATCATATGTACGATTTGTGCCATACAATTCTAACTTGTTACGGATGGATTATAAAATGCTATTTGACAAATAAGATGTAAATGTAAGACTATCAGACTGCCTTTTTTGAGTTACAAGATGAGTTAAATAATTCCTTTGAGACCATCCTTTCCCCTTTTAAACGGCTTGCATGATTGTTGATTGACTCTTGCAGCAGGTTAGCTTTATGACATTTTCTCCTGTGTGAATCACTTAATTATTTGCTTGCAGGTTTCGGCCAGCAGTACATTAAATGTGCATGATACATCTGATACACTGATTGAAAATCTTGAATTGAAATCTCAATTTTGGTCTCAATGTCTATAGAAAAACAGTATACAGGCTTTTCCATCCCGGAACAAATTGCTGTCTGTAAACCAACTTGACTTGGCAGAATGTGCCAAAGAAGATCTAAAGGGAATCTAACATAGCTGGATCACTAGTACGGTGAATGCTTTCATGTGACTGACAATATAAAACTGGATTCACAATTCTTGCCCCATTCTTAAACTCCCACTAACTTGGCCAAAAGGAGTCTTCAGAAATTGACACAAAAAATTGACACTTCACTAAAATCGAAACATAGGCATAAACTTTCTGTTCAGGACAGCTTAAAACTAAAATTGTCCAGCATTTCGACAAACCTTCAGAAAGTGTGATCCTAGAAGCAAGCCCAACCAATACATTACTGGTTAGTAGACTTAAAAAATAAGTAATGATTTTTGTTACTGTATAAAATCTACATACTGCATTCCAAGTCAAGACAAATTTATTGTCATTTTTACATACTTTAGTACAAAGCAAACATAGCAAAATTATATTCTTACTTACATGTCTCCTCAAAACAGTTGAGAATAATAAAATACAAAAAATAAAGTATGCATAGCATGGAACATTCTCTCTCATATTATATATATATATATATATATATATATATATATATATATATAGAGAGAGAGAGAGAGAGAGAGAGAGAGAGAGAGAGAGAGAGAGAGTATACACACTATTGCTATTATATGTATGTACATTTATTTGTTAAAATAACATTTTAATGCATTGCATTTTTTCCAAGGGTATGGAGAGAGTCTGTGACACTGTGGTCCTGATAAGTTTGGTAAACATGAAATGCATGATTGCTTCTGCCCATTCATTTAAGCTATCTATCTTCCCTTCTTCTTACTTGCTAAGTATGCCAGCTCATTCTAACCTCTCCCACATGAGACCCTGAAAATTCTTAAGTTTACCATGTCAGTGTTTTACTGAGATTTATTCATACATACAGTACTACAGCAATGTTAAAAAATTTAGTACATTTATTTAGCACTTTTCTAATCAACTCAAAACACTTTGCCTAGACATCTTTACTTCAACCACCACCTATGAGTAACACCCACCTGCATGATGCAACAGCAGCCATCTTTACACCAGTGTGCTCACTATATATTAGGTATTAAGTGGTGAAGGGGTGAGAAAGATATCCAATTAGCAACAGGGGATAATTAAGGAACTAAAAAGACCAGGCTGTGGTGGGTGGTTTAGGCAGGACATCGGGAAACACCCTACTCTTTTTCGAAGGATTCCCATTGATCTTTTATGACCACGGGGATTCAAGATCTCGGTTTTACAGCACAGTATCACTGTACTGGGGCATTGGGATCCACATACAGACCACAGGGTAAGCAACCCAAGTCTTTCCTAGTTAGTCTCCCTTCTAAAATACTGGCCAGGCCCAAACATGCTTAGCTTCAGGTGGATTACCTGTTCTGAAGTGCAGGTGGCATGGCTGCATTAACACAGAGATTTCCCAAATAAATATGATTCACACTTAAAGGTCTCATCCAAAGTACAGGCTGGAGATTATAGGAGAGGTGTATGGATGGGTGACAAAGAACTGATTTATTGATGTAATCAATCAGTTAATTAATAGACAGCTTTGCCATTGGCGATACCAGTAATTATCTAAATAATATGGTACAGCTCCAAGTTTGTTTTCCTTTTTTCTCTCTGTAGGAGTGGGTTTCTGGCCGATAAACTTATTTCAAGGTAACTGAAGCACACTTGTTGTAAGGAAAAGAAAAAAACAATTTATCGATAATCACAAGGATTATGGAAATATAATAACTGTGTATATGTCGACACAGAAGAAAGATTGCAAGACAGACAAGACAGACAAAAATATAACACAGAAAAGGTGGCTGTTTACTGGCAGTTTAGAGAAACACAGAAAAACAGTTTTACGATACCAACTCTTTAAGGATGATGCCCAATGTTGTGTGGAGCTGTGTGTTTTATTTGGAGTTCAAGTGGAGAAATCCCCACTGGAGTACTGGAGTGCACTTTTGCTGTTTACTACATGGTCCTTTGTCCACGGTATGCTGTGATGCTGTCTTCCTCAGCTCGCTGTTAGGCTCTTTGCTGTGTCCTATGCACCTCCACAGTGAAAAGTGTTACTTTCAGGCACAAGAGTGTAGCTGCAGAAGTTCCCTTACCTGAGACACTGGCACAGAGCTTGGCTAGGCAGGGCGGATTTTAGTGGAGCTAGTTCAGGGCATCCAGCACCAAGGCTCTATGGAGTGTACTTTACAAGCCAAAGAAAGTTGGTGAACTAGTTGCTCTGCAGAGAATTGGTAGCTTCTTACACCAACACCAACATATTCAGCCCAGGATCAATATCGTGAAGTGGCTTCCATACACCAGGTATTCTCAGGGCTATTCTGCTGGGAGACTTTTTCTCTTTTTATCACTTGGGTGATGGGATCTGAAATGATTAGATGGCAATGGAAGGTGGCATTTGGAGGTTAAAAGCACAAGACACGTATAGCTCGACCTTCCTCTATATTCATCATTGATTCTGAATGAAGACGTCTTGATCAGGTCAGTAGTTGGAGAAGCCCCAAACAGGTGAATGACTGGGTGGTCCTAAGAAAAATGCTTTGATTTGCCTCAAATTTCTTCTTCCTCTTCATCTTTTTCTACTTCTATGTGGGGTCGAATTTGCTTGATCAACCTTATCCATACAGCTTGGTTGTGCACCTCCTCACCAGTCAAACCCTCTTCCGTCAGATCTTCTTGTTCTTTAACAATCCACCTCTGCTTTGGCCTCTGCTGCTTTCTCTTTCCATGTACTTCTATTCCCATCATTCTTTCACCCGCATATTTGCATTCTTTCCTCATCACAGGTCCATACCACTTCAGTATACTTTCTTGTACTTTGTTAGATATTTCTCCCGCTTTTGTTGTATCTCTTATTGTCGCATTTCTTATTTCTTTTTTTGTAACTCCACACATCCATCTGAACATTCTCATTTCTGCTACATCTAACTGCTCCTGTGCTCCGTTGACTGCCTATGTCTCAGTGCCACCAATCATAGCAGTTGTTACCACATTCTTAGAAACCTACCTTTAACCTTCACCTTAATTATTCAATTACACAATACCCCTGATACCTTCTTCCAATTGTTCCATCCACAATGCACTATATGGGTTATCTCAGCATCTAGTTATCCAGCTTGGGCTACCACTGATCCTAGATAGTTCAATTTATTCACTCTTTTTAGTTGATCTCCCTACTGGCTAACTTCTGGATCCTAACCATAATTAGACCTCATATATTTTGTCATCTTCCTATATATCTTCAACTCTCTATCTTCCAAACCCCTTCTCCATTTCTCCAACCTCCTCTTCACTTCCTATTTTCTGGTGCTGCACAACCCAAACACAAAATGTGATTTGTCTGTGAATATGAGAAAAATAAATATTCAGTGCATTTGGCCTAATTAGAGATGGTGGAAAGGGAACTGAGTGACTGTGCAGCCTTTTTGGGAAAATTAGAGCTCTTCTAAGAAATGAGGCATACCCAAAGAAGCACAATGAAATTATTGGAATCTGAGGGGAGAATTGTTATTTTCTTTCTGTGCTTGACATGGTTTGTGCATAAGGAATACAATGTACGACTAGCCCTTAATTTTTTAATGAATTATTTTCATCATAGTAAAGCACGAAAAAAAATTACATGAAATTTGCAATGTGTGTTTCAATTGCATATATAATTGTATACCGCAACTTTCATACCAAACAATCAATAGTACACCAGAGTTGAGTTTATATTTATTTCACTATTTTGTATGGTCATACAGTAGTTAAAAGTGTAGCCAGTTTAGGATCACAGAGTAAGAAAGCTGAGAATAGACCGTGGACTCTTGTGGTTTTAAAATTCAGCTCTTTACTCTCTAGTACACATCAACATTAATCTTTTGTGGTTGTATGCATGTATTTTTTTTGTTTAGTTTTTTATTACTCTATAAATAAAACATGTATTGTATACAGTGTGAGCGGGGCACTGGTTAGTGCTGCTGCATCTCATGTCCAGAGTCCTGAGGTCAGATCCTGTGCTTAGTTGTCGTACGTGGAGAGTCGGCACCTTCTCATTTATGTCTATGTGGGTTTTCTCCCTCATCCCAAAGATGTGCTTGTTAGGTGGGTTGGCCGTTTGCAAGTGAATTGGTTCCTGCTTTGTGCCAAATGCACCTTGGGTAAGCTTCTCTGACCACAAATTAGATTAAAGCAGGCTTGTGGATGTTGTTTTACAGATATGTATTACAATAATAATAAAGGCACTGTAGAAGAAAATAATTATATTCAAACAAGCTAATTTTAAAGCTAGTAAAACTGTCTGTGCATACATATTTATTTAAAATACGTCATTTTATTTCAAACCCCTACTTTTATTTAGAACAAAGACATTATGAGCTATTGTAAACAAAACCTTTTTATAGATCTAACTTAGAAACAGGCAAGTAAAATACACAAACCTGCCTTATTTGACAAGACTGTGAAAGCAGCAATCACTGTACAGTACTTAAGCAGGACCTCACAGGGAAAAAGAGATGTAATTGTGCCCCCCACAGGCAATTGGGAGTTATTTGCTTTCAAAAGAATACAAAAGTTTCCATGAAATATTTGGAAGCCCTCAGACACTCAGTCCTCTAGCTTGGTGTAATCCACAGGTTCTTCCCTATATGTGCCTTTGTGAGGCTCCTCTAGTCTTAACTCAAAACCAAGCTGAACAAAACCTTATCACAACTGTCCTGAGAAAGTGACAGCCTCATCTTTAATAACAGGCCACTGCATGACCCCAAATCCTGTCTCTTCTGTTTTACTGATTTACTCTTCTGTTAAACTTTACTGAAATAGGTTATATGTAAAATATACTATAATTAATGTATTATTTGATGGGTTTTCTTTAAGATTGTGCTTCGATATCCTGAAACTTGCTGCAGATAGCCAACAAGTAAACAGAAAAATTAAAAGAAATCCTTGCCTGTCTAACTCAGATGCAATAAATATGTAGCCAATGTAAAGCATGAATGAAGTGGAACTGTGTGACTGGGACTTAGTACTGGGCTCCATCTCAGCTCCAGGCTTTGTCAAATCAGTGTGATTTCCTGAAAACCAGAACAAAATGTATCTCCTATGTAGGAATTGTTTGATTATAAATGACATGACATAAAAGCTCTTGAGTGTACTGATATGCTACATACATCATGGTATGAGCTATTTAAAAAATCCTTAGAAAAACAGAATAGCCTATTATGGATTTATTATTTTTCATGACTATCAGCACTAGAAAGTGTTACGGAATTGGAAACTGAATTACACAGTGAAATTTTTAGCATTTGGTATATAAATATATATTGTGGCGAACAGCCGGGACCCTTGCCCTGCCAGGACACCCCCCTATAGTAGAAAGTCTGGGGGAGTCTATCCAGACCATTACCTCCCCGGAGCACTAGAGGGCAGCCCCCCGGTGTGCAGCAGTGTCATGGGTTTGGAGCATGAAAGCTCAACCCTGCTGTGGTCTGTGGCCACCAATAGAGGGCGCCTGGAGAACTGTTGAGCCCTTTGGTGCAGCTATTCCACCACACCTGGAAGTGCTGCCAGAAGTGGGTCAATGAGCACTTCCAGGTGCCTTATAAAAGGAGCCAGCAGCCACTACTACTATGTCAAGGTTCTTCAAAGGTTTGTTCAGTATGTTTGGAATGCTCCTAAGATTGTGATCCATAAATCATAATTTAAAGGTTGTCAACTCTGTAGAATTATATGGATATAGAAGATATGACGTTTAAAGTGTTCAGACTAATAATTATGAACTATGAATTAAACAATAAATATAATAGGAACTTGGACTGCAAGCAAGTCAAAATTTGAACTGTGTGAGCTAATACTGATTAAACAAGTCAGCACTCAGGGCCAACTGAACTTTAACCTTTTGGGATTATAATCGTCACAAAGAAATAATAAAACTCAAGAATGCTAGGCATTTATTTAAACTCTTAAATTTCAAAACATATCTAAATGGAAACCACAATTTTACCTGTTGAAATCTTTATGTGATATTTTATCTAACTAATATCAGTGCAGACTGCTAGATATTGACCTAATTTTTTTATTGATATGAATCTTTATCTTTTACTTAATTTCCTTCAATTGTGCAAAACTAATTTTATTATTAGCTTAGGTTAACTAGATTCAGAATGGACAACCAGCCTGAGAAAAGTAAACACATCGATTTTTCATTGTTTATTTTACGTGAAGTAATGGCTTTAAGTTTGGGACGCATATCTCAAATAGAAGAGACAGCAGAGATGGGAACAACAAAAGAAAGAAGAACACACGCAGACAAGATGTCTCAGTTCCCAAGGAAATTGGCAACACCTTTGAAGACTGAATAAAACCCAAATAATCTCTTTGCCAGACTTAAAAAGACTCATCTTCTATCACCTGTAGTTTCTCTATAGGAATTTTTAACAAGTCTCTTTCACAAACACTTTTCCTAACCTTTTAAGGTACTTTTCAAATATATTTCCTACTTTTGTGACCACTGGTTTTACTGTGTTTTATTAATTTTGCTTTATAATAATATTGGTTTTATTCCATTTTATTGGGACAGTCTTGCTAGTGATCTACAGACTTGCGCTGTCTTATAATCAATGGAATTCTTCCTTCCATAACCTGCTCCTTCTTTAACTTCCTCAGTTGCAGATTACTCGATCCCCTCATTAGGAACTGTCTACCTTCTCTTTGGTTTGATCATAAGCTAGGAGGACATTCTTCCGTGATATGAAGTTCTCCTAACTAGTAACTGTGGCTTTTCCTCATGGCTGCCTTGACATTATCTGTTTTTTGCACTTCTCTTCACAGGATTGTGGTGGGGGCATTACTCTTTCCAGTCGTAATTTGTTTACATAAAAAATTACAGATACTTTTGAAATGTCAGAAAATCTAGGTGTAAAAGAATGAAAAATGTTTTAGTGTTGTGGACTGGGACCCGGACACAGGCAGACGGACATCGTTGTTTCACCCAACACACTTTTACAGTATTTACAACAATATTTACAGTGCACAAACCCCAGTGCCTCCAGCACCGATTCCCCCAATGTTCAGGCCTCACAGTCTCTGTGCCTCTCTCCTGGCCGCCTACAGTCCTCTCTCCAGCTCCGTCCTCTTCCACCCGACTTCCGCCTATGACTGGAGGGAGGCGGCCCCTTAAATAGGAACCCGGATGGGCCCCAGCTGCTTCCCGGCATTCCTCCGTAGCCACGCCCCAGTGTGGCGGAAGTGCTGGGTTCCCGGGATATTCAGGCATTGGGGCGCCGCCTGGCGGTGGCCACGGGTCCCTACAGGGCTGGGCTTCCAAGCCCTGTACCCAAGGCCCCCAACATAACCAGGATGGACGCCCCCTCGCAGTCTGGAGGAGGCACAAGCCCTCCTCCGGTCCTCCTGGGCGTCCCGGCCGGAGTTTCCATTTTACTTTTAGAAAGCAAGTAGCTTGCACCCAAAGCTCCTAGGATGTCCACACACTTCTGAATTGGACAAAACGTCTATATATGATGGATGAGCTTTGAAAGATCTTACTACCACCTAGAATTTGAGTAATTATGGATGTGTAAATGAAAGTGTCCTGTGATGGACAGGCAGTCCATCCAGGTCTTCTTCTTGACCTACACTGAGTGTTGTAGAGATGAACCCCAAGCATAAGAACTTAAGAAATTTGACAAATGTGAGCAGACCATTCAGTCCCTCGAGCTCGTTTGTTTAACTAATAGCTAAGCTGCCTAACATCTCATGCAGATGCTTCTTAAAGGTTGTCAAGGTTTCTGCTTCAACTACATGGTTCAGTAGTTTGTTCCAGATTCACCCAACTCTTTGCATAAAGAAGTGCCTGTTAAATGCACTTCCCTTTGAATTTGACAGGTGTCCTCACATGAGTGATTTGCCATTTAGTTGAAAGGTCTGAATCTACTTTATCAATGCCTTTGAGAATTTTTCACCCTGACTCCCTGTTCTGGGATTGAAAATGGTTATGTATTAATGTTTGTTTATGTATTTTATTGTTATTTTTGTTGTTTTATTTTCATGTATTTTCTGTTTGGGCTGTAATTCTGTACTGCCTCCGTTACTGGTTCCTTGTGGATGGAGCCCCAAAGAGGCAGGGCCACCCTGATATCATAGCAGTTCGGTCCTCCTCCAGGCTTTATTTTCAGAGCCACAGGTAGAATCCATCATTTGAGGATTTATTTATGGTTGGAGCTTTGTAAGTATTACTGTTTCCTTACTGAATCTCGGGTTATTTTTGGATGTCTCACTTTTGTCTAAAGGATTTTGAGTGAGAACTTTGTATTGGAATTTGGTTTACTGTGGATTGATTGCCTTTTTAGACAAATACTACAGTACTGCTAGTGACAGTGACTTGAAGCTTCATAAAGCATCAAACCATACTAGCAAAGGGTTTGAGAAAAGTTTCACTTCTTGATGTTTCATATAAACACCACACCATCTATGGGCAGCATGTGGAAAAATGCTATAAGCACACTCATTGATTTGCCATCTCTCATCCAGATTTTAAACATCACCGACATAATAAGTCTGAACTTTACTGAGAAGCAAATATTTATAATAACAATATTACTGTAAATACAACAACTTCATAAATAATGCATATGAATATCAGTTCATTCATCATTTTTTTACTTTTACTTTTATTGCAGGGTCAGTATCTCTGTGCTTACAATAAAATGTGGAAATTCATTAACTAAGCAGATCCTATGGATGAGGAGCATCATGTAAAACAGAAAAACAAATCGTGGTAATGGAACAGTTTTATCATTTTTATCTATACTAATAAAAGGCAAAGCCCTCACTGACTCACTCACTCACTCACTCACTCACTCA